>JAMPIV010015083.1:0-65555 GCA_024509875.1 Oreohelix idahoensis | reverse complement strand
GGTTATTTACACTGTGTCAGCCAACACAGTCTGTTGCCAAATTTACTCCGTTTCTCATTTTGTATCCACTATACAAAGACATCCAACGCGGATTTAAAAAAAAAACCCCAGTAATTTATAGCATTGATACAGTAAAATGTACTCTACCAGTACAATGTATGAACCCGTGAGGTCGGACAACGCACCTAAACGTATATTTGTTGTACTGAACTAGTTAACTATCTGTTATTTCCAAGATATTCCTGAGGCACTGTAGTTGACATTTTTATCTGGTAATTTCTATACCTGCATTTATTATTATATAACGATGAAAAATAACGAGTAATCATAGAAAATTACTCTGTTCTCAGCTTTATATTTATTCTGTTGATTGCTTGGGGGTATTTTCTTTTTAATGAAAACCCTGGTGGCGCCTACGTAAATATGCATGTTACTGATGAAATTGCGTGCGCAGTTAAATTTCCCGGGCACGAGGGCAATTATTGTTCTTTGTATATTATAAATAAATTTATAGGTAATCACGCAATTTATTTTGAAGGTATAGCAGAAGATCGAATTCTAGTAGTTTTTAAAGTGTGATTGGAAGGAATCGGGTGAAAAGTGTAGATTGACTTTTATTTTCGAGTTGATTTTCTCATGTCTCTAATTTAGAGTTTTTGGTTTGTGGAGAAGAGCTGGTTCAGACGGTCATTATATCGATCAACGTCTGCATGAAGGTTTTGCTTGTCTGCGGGGAACCGTCTAGAAATAGTGCCCGCGTTTCGCAAGACCTGTCACGTTGGAAATGAAATGTCGCCAGTTTGGTCGATTATTTTAGAATGTTGAAAAAAAAAAAAAATAATGCGTCGAAATTATCAAAGAAGGCATTGATTTCTGTATCTTCAGCGTGGTGCTTTGTTTAAATGTTAGATAAATTAGCACCAGTATATTATCAGTGTATTAATCGTCTTAGAGTGGCACTGTATTGCGGCTGAAATAGATGTATTTCACCGCTGTTCCAGTTAGCACCTGGCATGTTATCCTCCATGATTTATTCGACTTCGCACGTTGTCAACTTTCATAGGACAGGGAAAGATCAGTTTACGCCCGCGGTATCACTCTGTCGACTGCTACCGCTCTGTGATCATTCCTACATGTAAGGTCGGGTTAGAAACGTTTCTTAAGACGATAAAAACAGACATGAGACTGATAACGGTGGGTTTGGCGTTAAGGGTCAGAATAACTTTTTGTTTTGTGTTACAAAACATAGATCGTACTGTTTATGGAAAAAAAACGGTAAAGCTGATCGCATACGTAATACGGTCGTAGTGGAGTGAAGTCTTAAAGACTTCACTATACAGGGTAAACTTTATAAGGTGAGGTGACGCTTCCTCGCTGTCTTTGGTTCCCTAACTCAAGAGCAGAGTCAGATACCCTTTTACAGCTGGGTAGATTGGAAATAGACGTTACCAGGTTTCGAATTCGCAACCCGGTAAATTTGCGTCAAGAAGCAAGAGCTCTAGCCACTCTGCCAATTAGACACTCACTGTTTCTGTAGAAATAAAAAAAACATAATCCTACATTACTCGCCCCCAGTTCTCGCGTTGCATCATTTGTATTACTGACTTTATTTCCTTTAATTAAGTGGAAACCAGTAAAAGTTCAGCCCTGCACTTGTTTACTGGCAGTTAATGTTTCTTCTAAGCTGTGCTATTGCGCGATCTTGCGGTGACCTGGTCGTCCCGCGCAAAGGTGTTGTTGTTGTGTTTCCAGTCTATCGCTTTCCATCATTACTTGCTCACCTGCAACACTGACTTAGAAGTAACGTATGCTGGCAGTGTGGTTGATGTGTTGTCAATTTGCTGCATATATTAGCAGTTCATCTTATAGTAATGTTTACGGTGATCGTGGCTTGATGGAGATTTAAAAAGAAAAACGGAGAGTTCTTCATTAAATCGGCACAGTAGGAAGTATTCTGATCGTCAGACAAGTGTTTGAAATATATTTTGTTTACTTGACACCATTAGTGTCTCGTTAGGCAAGTATTTGAAGTATAATTGATTTACTTGTCATCATTAGCGCATCGTCAGGCAAATGTTTGAACTATGTTTGGCTTTATTTATCACCATTAGTGCCTCGACAGGCACGTGTTTGTAAAATATTTGGTTTACCTGACACCTTTAGTGTCCCGTGATGCAAGTGTTTGAAGTATATTTGGTTTACTTACCACCATTAGCGCATCGTCATGCAAATGTTTGAAATATACAGGTATTTGGCTTTACTTGATACCTTTAGTGCATCGGCTGGCAAGTACTTGAAATAAATTCAGTTTACTTAACACCGACAGTGCTTCGTCGGGCAAGTATTTGAACTATATTTGGTTTACTTGCCACCCTTAAATTTTATCGATTAGAGACGGCATATAAATGTCGCGAGAAACAGTGCCTATCTCCAACATCTTATAGCCAGCTGGCTCTGACGACTGTGCGTGACCTGGTGGCAAGCTTTATTTTCATTAAACCGACAGAAGTCGTCGCCGTGGGCGGGTTTGATGATCGATAGCGCAGTTTTAACAATAGCATTTGTTTTATAATTCATTTTTTACACTTTAGAAACAGATTGCTAGTGTCAGAGATTTTTATATTCATGTTTTTAAAGTATGCTTGAAAGGATGACGAGTTCTCTTCTAGTATTTTGTGTGTTTTACGCGTAAACGGAATGCTTTAAAACTTCATAAAACCTGATACCCAACTATCTCGAACGTCACCCGTGTTTCGACATAATATTCACTCATTAATATTGGTAACTAAATTATGTGCATAATATTAATATAACGGTGAAAGAGAGGCCGACCAAAAACAACCTGGCGGAGAACTGTGGAAGCCGAGATGCAAAGAATGAACCAGAGTTAGGGCACTGTACGAAGGATGGCCGCCGACCGAGCAAGGTGGAATCAATTTGTTGCTGCCCTACAGGACGCCACCAGGCGTGATGGCCGCTGACTGCTTTGACGGTTGGCGACTATGGATCAAAGAAGAAGAAGATTAATATAACCAGTATGTTCCGGTGCGGTTTACCATCTTCTAGAAGTGCTGCCAACAGCGCCTTCCTCCAAGTCCTCAACCATTTACAAATAAAATTTACACACATAAAGGTACCGGTATATTTCATGCACACTATAGTGTGATTCGCTTCCGTAGCTGGGCGGTGGTGCCGTTCGGAAGGTCCTGGGTTCGATTCTCCGGTAAGCCTCTCACTTCTGTTGTTTTTCTGTTGTCTAGTTTTCAACTTCTTTATTTATCACGAGCGCCTGAAACATACCTTTATGTGTGTCATATTTATTTATTTACTATTTTTAGGCCTCGAGTTCCCCTCCCCATTTGTTTAAACCATTTACAAAGCCTCAATAGGGAATGCGTTCTAAGAAGGATAGTATTTACTGTTTTAGAGTATTTACACGTGGGTTTCTACACTGTTGTCTTCAGGAACCTCAGCGGGTCGTAGTTTGTCGAATGTAAAGAGATCATTATCATCATTTCATTGTTCGTTCCTTAAGGAGTATGGGACAATTACTGCAACTGGTCTCCTTGCAGGAACCCTACACCGGAGCATCCATATGTTCTTGCAATATGATTACGTAGCAACGTGTTCTGCGTGATGAGGTTGCCAACCTCATGTACAACTTCATTTTAGTCGTCTTTTACGACATGCTGAGGGCGGCTTAGTTATATTCTTTCTTTGTCACATCAGACCCCCCCCCCCCCCCCCCGGTGGGAACTACAGGGGCTTATATAAACAAATGACGGGAGCCGCGCTAGGGTAGTGGTTACCACACTGCGCTGGCGATCGGTAGATCCCAGGTTCAAGCCCGGGCGTGGACATTTGAAGTAGTGTCGTCGACTGGGACTTGGACTGGAATAATTCGAGCCCTGGCAGAGACATTTGAAGAAGTGTCTTCGACCAGGGACTGGAATAACCTGAACGGCTCCTGAGCCGACCCAGCTCTAATGGGTACATCCGAAGACGGCGAGTATCTGCCTGAATGGCGAGAGGACACCTGTCAGCGTACAGGGAAAAGGGATACTCTCGTAAAATCAGTCTCAGGTTAGACATACTAACCGGAGATTTCGCCTGGAATAATAGCGGGAGTACGAAACAAAAAAAACAAAATAAAATGAAAGGGAAAATAGCTTGAGATCATAGCCTTAAAGGAAAAGATGAAGAGATAGTATTCACAGTTCCAACTAGACATAGTTACGTTTAGAGTATTAAAAATACCTTGTAATAATAAATAGCTTACATTACAGCTAGGAACGGGACATAATATGTCAGAAGAACCGTATTGTGTGGAACAGTATAGTTTAACATTATTTAGGACTTAACCCACCTAGAGAACTGAACAATATAGTTTAACATTATTTAGGTCTTAACCCACCTAGAGAACTGAACAATATAGTTTAACATTATTTAGGACTTAACCCACCTAGAGAACTTAACAGTATAGTTTACCATTATTTAGGACTTAACCCACCTAGAGAACTTAACAATATAGTTTAACATTATTTAGGACTTAACCCACCTAGAGAACTTAACAGTATAGCTTACCATTATTTAGGACTTAACCCACCTAGAGAACTGAACAATATAGTTTAACATTATTTAGGACTTAACCCACCTAGAGAACTGAACAATATAGTTTAACATTATTTAGGACTTAACCCACCTAGAGAACTTAGCAGTATAGTTTACCATTATTTAGGACTTAACCCACCTAGAGAACTAAACAATATAGTTTAACATTATTTAGGACTTAACCCACCTAGAGAACTTAACAGTATAGTTTACCATTATTTAGGACTTAACCCACCTAGAGAACTGAACAATATAGTTTAACATTATTTAGGACTTAACCCACCTAGAGAACTAAACAATATAGTTTAACATTATTTAGGACTTAACTCACCTAGAGAAGTAAATAATCTAGTTTAACATTATTTAGGACTTAACCCACCTAGAGAAGTAAATAATCTAGTTTAACATTATTTAGGACTTAACTCACCTAGAGAAGTAAATAATCTAGTTTAACATTATTTAGGACTTAACCCACCTAGAGAACTGAACAAGTTTAACATTATTTAGCTAGAACAAATAAAATTAATTTCTTACAACTGACACATTTATTGTAGATGATTAGTGGGACATTATTACATTATTGATTGTGATACATTGGGGACATGATTACATTATTGATTGTGATACATTGGGGACATGATTACATTATTGATTGTGATACATTGGGGACATTATTACATTACTGATTGTGATACATTAGGGACATTATTACATTATTGATAGTGATACATTGTGAAAATTATTGTTATTGTTGATCTGAATCGACTTCATTGGACTCGGGGCAAACCTTTAGGTGCTCAGTCTCCCTCAGCAAATGTCGAAGAGTATGAATGCTAATTGTTCCTGTTGAGCGCTGGTTGTATACACGACGGATGCGTCCTCTCATACGTCCATCTCTACTAGTCTTACGTGTGATACCAATTTGCAGTAGCCTTAACCTTGATGATGGATCAATTGCAATGTCGTTCTCTAATAGGCAATCATTAATTGTCCTCAGCATCGCTCCCTTATCCATATCCATAGTTGTGAAGTAGGTGGATGGTTTTAGCTGAATGGCGACAGAAATCAGCAATAACTCACTATACAAAATTAACTGCGAGAAATATAACCACAGAGAAATTAAAACTGATGAAAATAAAATGAATAAATAAGCGGCCTGCGGAACTAACGATTCCTCTACTCACAACTGCTGTTATATTATCTTAGTAATAAAAACATATATATCTCAACGTCCAAGTAGTGTGAACTAGTAATAGAAATCATACAGACAGTGTGAAGGAATAAAGTTAAGGCATTAAAGATGACAGTTAGAAAATTCAGATTATCAGAGTCTAGAATAAAGGTCCCATAAACATTATTATAAAACAAATCTGAACTATTTTAATAACTTGCAGTTCTTATTCTTGTCCATTTCTCTGTGTCTCTCCTGATGGAAGATTGGAACCATTACAACAGTACCCTCCACACAGGAATCCTGCACCAATGCTTTTGTGTTGTGTTCTTAGCGCGGCTGTTTCTGTAGGAATATGTTTTACATGATGGGTTACCAATCCCGTACACAACCTCAGCTTGGTCGCCTTTTACAACGTAAATGGTGGGGCACTGGCTGTATTATTTCTTTGTCTCATCAGAGACCTTCAGCAGCTACACACAGACACTGCAACAGCTGTAAATTACGTAGTATAGAACAGACGATTTCTCTTCCAGAAATAAACTTCTGTTCTTTAAGTTGCTTTACAAGTTGTATGTGAGGGTTGTATTTCATGCTTGCCTCTTTAAACGAACACACTGTTGTCTCTGGCAGCAATAGTTCTTGTTAGCTGATACGTCTGATGCTTTGCAAATAAAAACATGTTTTTAATTCGTACGTTTCCTCCAGTCTATGAATTCATAGACACGAAATAATGTTCGTACGTCTAACGCACGTTTACTCACTTGCTGTAGAATTTACATCGCTGTCTGTTCTCCTTGCTCAGCTTCCCCATTCTGTTAACTTAATGTGTACTGGAAATTATTTACACAAAGTTAATGGAATAGACAATAGTTCTTCTACACACACTGTGAAATGCGCCGTCTACCCGGGAAGATGAAGTTGTGAAATAAAAATGTAATATAGGATAGACATCATATTCTCTACACGCGCGTATGCAGTCTTACCATTAAAAAAAAAACAACTAAATATATATATATATATATATATATATATATATATATATATATATATATATATATATATATATATATATATATATATATATATATATATATATATATATATATATATATATGTCCTCTCTCAGACTTCAACGTGACTATGTTCAAAGAAAGCAGTGGTGAGCTTGAGGCTATTTTTGTCTCCATATATCTTTTCCAGGAACGGTACTACTGACGGCCGTATGTGCAATTTATATTCCTCAACCGTTAGGCATCTTTGAAGCAGATAGATGTTCAGCAGTTACACTCATCGTTAGTTCCTATTTTTAGCTTTTTTTGAATTTCAAAGTAACACAGTAAGTATGAGTATTTAAGACACATTATAAAAACACATTAGATTTTTTAATTAATTACCTGGTGTACAGTACGGATAAATTAATCGTGTGGGTGAACATGAGGGACAACATTTTGGAATAAAATGAATCGTCTTGCTAGGACAAAAAGTAAACATAATGGACAACGTTGCGGCCACAAGGCCTTCATCAGGGAAAGGATAGACAGCGAGAGCTAGGTAGGAAATTTGGCAGCATGTTGCTGGTAAGATAGTAGCAACAGGTGCATATGTTACGTTTAATTATTGACACAATATATCCTAGTTATAACCCTTTAGGGACCTCAGACGTGTCAACAGTGAGAAATGCAGTTAGCGACCCATAGCTAGATTGCTTGCGTCAGGGTCAGCGAAGCAGAGCTGACCAAGACCCTACTCCACCTCCAATTTTTTGTCCTGGAAACAGGCTGCATCACTGCAGTCTGGCTGAGTGTGTAGGGATCGAAGAGGGAAGGCTAACCCGGTCCCAAAAATGCCGTGCTGAAGTCGGATGTGTCGGCCGAAAGGCGCAAATATCGCAGCTTCGCTGTAAACGGTCACAACGCAACCAACGTCCTTTTCAGGACGAACGAAGAAGAAGAAGATAACCCATTAAGGATTGAACATAATTGTGTTCATTAATTTTTAAAAAAAAAAGTTACCGACAGCTGACCTAGAGTTTATGAACATCATCTTTTCTCTTGTCATACCAATGCTGCGTGGGGCTACCATTGCAACTGGCCCCCTTCCAGCAGTCCACCAATGCTCTTGCAGCAGTTGTTTGCTGTACCATTTTGTTTTGGTGATGAGGTTGCCAACCTCCATATACAACCTCATGTTAGTTGCCTTTAACGCCATGCATGAGAGACCGGAAGTCATATTCTGGTTTGTCTCCTCAGAGAATCTCGGGATCGACATTTGGTTTTATCAACGACAAAGATCAAGGGGGAGATTGTCACATAGTAGAGGATTTAAGTGTTAGAGACATCCCTTATCTAGTTCTCAGTTTTATGAGGTGGAATGACAGCTTCCCATCCTCGCTGTTGCCTTACATAACTCAAGAGCAGAGTCAGGTACCCAACCACAGCTGGGTTGACTCGAGCTTAGCACTACCTGGATTCGGACCTGGTAGCTTTGCCTCAAGAAGCAATAGAATGGGGGGAAAAAAGAAAAAAAAACACAAATAGTAATACGTCTTACAAGGAGAAAGGACAGGAAAACCCAACGTTGCGGCCACAAGGCCTTCGTCAGGGACAGACAAACAAGACAGGAGGGAAAGAAAGAAAATGAGAATTAAGTAGCAAGAGATGTGACCATTCTGTCGCTTGATGCTCGTATGAAGAGTGAAAAGAAAAGAAACTGCCGTAAAGGTGGTTTCACTGTACAACAGAAAACTTTTTCTTATTGCATTAGCCTTCCCTAACTCAAGTAGTCGGTAATGAAATGTTTTCCATCCCGGAACACGGTAACAACTTAGAGACTTCACTGTACTATGAGGGACCATATTTGAAGTCATTATTGTATGCATTTTGACCAGCTCTATGATGTGAATTGATCAAGCTCAGAACCTAACAGAGCGATTTTCCTTTTCTTGTTGCATTAGCCTTCCCTAATTTTTTTCTCATCGAACGGCTGATGGAAAGTCGGGGTATCCGTAATTATTGTTGGTCCTTCATAATTTTGTCTTTCAGGTTGTGTATTTACGGGTTGGTTCTGGGTACACCCAGCTGTTGAAAATTTTGACTAGAGAGAAGTGCGGGCACCATATAACCAACATGTAAAGGACTGGAACGGCACCATAGTTTCCATGTTCTTAGGAAACGGCACCATATTACATTCATGTCCCAGTATTTTCAGTTTAACACAGGTAACTGGCCTAATCACCAGAGATTTAGATTTCCAAATTTGGTTACGGTTCGATTTATTAGAGTTGATGCAGCGAATTTAAGCAATATTCTCAGAAAGTATAACTTCGTACAAAACTGTACCAGAGGAAACTAAAATTTCAACAAAGGTTTAAATAATAAGGTTTTATCATCCCAGACGCTTTCATCTTTGCAAAAATCCATTGAGGCATCTTTGTCTCGTAGACCTACTCAATTGTCAAATATGGTGTTAGGTTCCCCTTTAAGTTATCTTATTTTATCTTGACCGTCGGATTTTTCACTTTTCTTGTAGGGGGAGATAAATGGTTTCCAACACAAGAATATCACGCCGGCCGCCATTAACAAATTGACTTCCTCGAGCCTAGTTCTGTTGCTCTAGGGTGGTCTACCATGTTTATTGGGCCAGTGAGAAATATATATCGACCCAATGTCCTGAGCACATTTTATAATAAATGTGGTAGTTTGATTTCCTAAAAAGAAATTCCAGAATACGCCTCATCTTGAGTTGATCGAACCTGCCAAAATGGCGTCCTGTTCCACTTTCCCCGGGGTAAATCTGAGCTATCCGATTGGTCAGGGGAAATCACCCAATTATTAGAAATGGCGTGTGGAAGCGACTCTTTGTCCTAAATATGTGACACTATTTATTATTTTCTGTTTCTCATAAAATATAAAATTATAGGGTGGTCTGTGCTTCCTCTGTCTCGTAAGAATATAGTCTGTTTCCAAAGGAACAACTATGTACACGGCCACACAAGCAATATTCCAGAAAATAACTCGTACTGTACCATGAGAGTACCTAATTATCCGAGTTTTACAGTACTGCAATCTTGTCAGTTACCATCAGGAGCCGACAGTAGCAAAATGTCCGGTTGTAGAGCAAGACGTGCGTGATAAGACCACAGCAAGATGAAGAGATGCTATTAGTGACATTCTTAATAGATAACCATGGTCTGACGCTAGCCAGACATTCCACTCGAAACTACAGGTGATAACAAAGTCATTCCTTATTTTCAAATTTTCACTCACAGGGGCGTACTTGAAGTATTTGGCACCCGAGGCGGATCCTACCCTTGGCACACCCCTTTCACACACCACCCCCCCCCCCTCCCACTAATAAAGGAACACACTTGCAACTATATTTTCAACAGTAAGTACTATTACAATAGCATTCTATGGAACCCTCCTCCCCCCCCTCCCCCCCGGCATCACCCAGGGCGGACCGAACCCTAACAACCACCTTCCCCATTCCATAGTAAGCCTGATTGAATCACTTGTATATAACTACTGTAATTTATATGAAACAATTGGGAGCCGCGCTGGTGTAATGGCTACGGCGTTGTACTGGCGACCAGGTTTTTCATGGTTCAAACCCGGGCGTCAGCGTTTGAAGGAATGTTTACGACCGGAAATTTGACTGAATAACCTGAACGGCTCCTGCACATAAATCCCGTGAGGATGGGAAGGAGCGAAGCTCCTGACCGGGTTGGAAGGAAAGTCCACTGACCCCCCCAGCCTTGCAATGACATGTCATTGGGCCAAAAGAGCTGGAAAGCTCGAGTGCCGCTGGTTAGAAAAAAAAATATGAAACAAACGCCGAAATAAAAAGGATTAACTGCTATTTTAAGACATACAATGATTTTTTTTTTCTATAACCAGCGGCACTCGAGCTTTCCAGCTCTTTCGGCCCAATGACATGTCATTGCGAGGCTGGGGGGTCAGTGGACTTTCCTTACAACCCGGTCAGGAGCTTCGCTCCTTCCCATCCACACGGGATTTATGCGCAGGAGCCGTTCAGGTTATTCAGTCAAATTTCCGGTTGTAAACATTTCTTCAAACGCCGACGGCCGGGTTTGAACCATGAACACCTGGTCGCCAGTACAACGTCGTAGCCATTACACCAGCGCGGCTCCCAAGACATACAATGATATGCCACTTTATCTCAACTTGAGATTCTGCCTGCTGGACAATGACGTCATAGCGGGCGGCCATTTCTTTGCTTTCTCTCGTACCGTCAGTTAATTAAAGATACCAATGTATACCCACCATGAGCATCCATTTTAGACCAGTGTGTCGGGTGAATGTGCTTTTGGGCAGCGAAAGTCGACAATTGACCTTTTTAGTTAGTATTTTTTAAAAATATATTTGGAAATAAACAGTTAAAATTAAAAACTTATTAGTCAAGCAGCAGTTACTTCTTATTGTTCTGACGTTGTTTTATTTGTAGCCAATAAATATAAGTAAGGATATGTGACCGTGTGGCCAGAAAGGTGTAATGTTAGACTGAGTAATTAGTTGTCGATCTAGTCTACGGTGTGAATTTGTGCTCATGTTGGCATTCTCACACGGTAATGGGCGATTTTAACGAAACACACCTTCGCCATCCGTGAAGAAGACAGACGTGTGAAACGTGGGAGACAACCATCGGTTGTTAGACATCTTGACGCGGTCTGACACCAGAGGGAAAACACCTTGTTGAGCATGAAACCGTGAGGTGTGACTCCAGGCAAGAAATATCGTGGGAATGTAACCACCTTTGGGCGGAACTTCAATTGTGGGCGTCTAGAAAGATAATCTTTACTAAAATGTGATCTCATGTCATCCAAACTGGGCATAGGACTCCTGATTTGCTCCCTAGAGAGATGGGTTTAGTTTTCCCTGACATTTTGACGTAGCTATCATGTGGTGCATGGTTGGAGATGCAGATTTAAACTGAAACAGTGAGAGGTTTCAGTGAGAGAGCTGAGAAGTAGCAAGATCGTTCTTGTGCAAAATGCGCCCTCGTACGATAACCAACTGAGGTTTCTGCTTTTGCATAGTTGCGTCTGTGCTAAAAGAACTAACGACATAGAGAGAGTCCAGCAGTCTGTGCTGGATTATTAGATGGTGTTACCTAAATAGCTTGGTTATATGGTGTTGCTTAGGAATTGTCTTCAAAGTAAACTTGCGGACAACATTGTTTCTGTATGATTCTTGTGCTACCTGATAGGGTTTCATTAATAAAAGTGGGACCCCTGTCATCAAGAGTTTTTCTGTGACTGCGGAACGTGTGTGAAAGTAGGCCAGAGAGAGTGACGACAACATTACACACAAATCCTTATTCTCCTTCACACATCGTCTCCCCACACTATCACAGATATATGTATTGAAAAATACAAAAACAGCAAACAAAAACTTATATACATTCATAAATGGGTGCTTGCGTAGAACAGAATGATTTAAATGGAATGACACGGTCATAAGGCGCTTTCTTATCGCTGGACATGCTAGTTCGTAATCGATTTTACTGGTAGTACCCACTTTTATTTATGTCTTTTTCTTCTCATGTGTCCTTAGATTTAACTTTCTTTCTTTTCCCTGACGAAGGTCTTGCGGCCGTAACGTTGGCTATTTTTCAGTAAGTGAAGCACCTATTTTCGTGTTTTTTTCATATCCATCTACCATATGACAAGGTTACCATGTGGAACTGATGACAAGGTTACCATGTGGAACTGATGACAAGGTTACCATGTGGAACTTATGACAAGGTTACCATCTGGAACTGATGACAAGGTTACCATGTGGAACTGATGACAAGGTTACCGTATGGAACTGATGACAAGGTTACCGTGTGGAACTGATGACAAGGTTACCATGTGGAACTGATGACAAGGTTACCATGTGGAACTGATGACAAGATTACCATCTGGAACTGATGACAAGGTTACCATGTGGAACTGATGACAAGGTTACCACGTGGAACTGGTGACAAGGTTACCATGTGGAACTGATGACAAGGTTACCATGTGGAACTGATGACAAGGTTACCATCTGGAATTGATGACAAGGTTACCATGTGGAACTGATGACAAGGTTACCTTGTGGAACTGATGACAAGGTTACCATGTGGAACTGATGACAAGGTTACCATGTGGAACTGATGACAAGGTTACCTTGTGGAACTGATGACAAGGTTACCATGTGGAACTGATGACAAGAACCAGACATGTGCTAGTGGAACAAGAGACGAGAATAAGACGCTGGCGGTGGATAGGACACACATTGAGGAAACCTGTTGATAGCATTACAAGGCAGTCCTTGTTCTGGAATCCCTACGGAAAGCGAGGCAGAAGTAGATAATAACATTCACTTGGAGAAGAGAACTGGAGAGAGAAGTAAAAGTGATGAGAAAGACATGGAAAGAAGAGTTCGTAGGAGGACTTGGCACATGACAGGAAGACTTGTCACGTGACAGGAGGGCTTGGCACGTGACATGAAGAC
The DNA here is from genome assembly GCA_024509875.1 of Oreohelix idahoensis. Classification (NCBI taxonomy): domain Eukaryota; kingdom Metazoa; phylum Mollusca; class Gastropoda; order Stylommatophora; family Oreohelicidae; genus Oreohelix; species Oreohelix idahoensis. The sequence continues at coordinate 52,274 of JAMPIV010015083.1, read as the reverse complement.
TTGGCACGTGACAGGAGGACTTGGCACGTGACAGGAGGACTTCGCATGTGTTTGTTGAAGGCTTATGCACCTTGGGGAGCTAAAGAACATTGATTGATGATTGTTTGAAATGAATGATGGAATCTGAAAAACAGAAAACAAAAATATTCCATTGACCCCCGTGTAATAAGAGTCATTTATCCCCCGAGCAATAGGGATCAATGGGCACCCGGGCAGTAAGGGTCTTTGGCCCCTAACCACCCTACCAGTTGATTAAGCTAGATCGAGACTAGGGAAAAGTAGGTCCACTACTGCTGTGGAGTACCGTTCAGTCCGCCACTGGCTTTGAGTGATTTTATTTTTTGGTTTATCATTGATGGGCGTCCAAATAAAGATGTCGGCTTTATGTAACACTGAAGAATATTTTCTTATTCAGTTCAGTTGACGGATTTTTTGGCGCAGAAGGCTTTTCATTTTTTGGAATGTCGGATTTGTTCGTGTTACTGCTATAACCGGTGTTTTACAGCACTCTGGTTCTTCACCCGACGCACGCCTGTTCCTGTGCAGACATTACACCTGTCGGGGGGCTGATGTGATAAGCGCCCGAGTTACGTGGTATTTTCTATTAAGTGATCTCTACCGTACATTCTGGTTGTTTTTTTTTCAAATATGGATATACTGTACAATCAAGCGTTACGGATAATGCTGGATAAAATCGTGCAATCATTAAATTGATTTTGGGATTTAAATTCTGAAAATATTGTTTAAGATCTTGTACTGAGGATAATGTTTCTGAAGTGTTATCGATTCTCAAGTATGGATATAATTTTCAATCGAGCTTTACGGATAATCTTGGATAAAATCCTGCAATCGTGAGATTATTTTTGGGATTTAAATTCTGAAAGGTTTACTACATAGTTGTAGGTCTTGTACTGAAGATAATATTTGTGAAGTGCTGTCAATTCTCAAGTATAGATATGTTTTTTTAACTCTTTGACTCCGGAACAACGCCCAGAGCGTTGGTCATTGTTGACACTTGTGCCAAAACAACTCTGTGAGCGTTGTTTTTAGTCTATCACGAATTAAAATTACGGCACAGGGTGGAAAATAATTGCGGAGTCAAAGAGTTAAGTGAGCTTTACGGACAATCTTGGATAAAATCGAGCAGTCATCATCATCATTATTATTTTCCCCTGCGCTCCTACAGATCATGGAACCTTCACTGCAGGTGGCCCCCCTTCCAGAAAGCCTGCACCAAACAGTCACATGCTGTTGCAGCAGTGGTGTCTGTGGCAATTTGTTTTATATGATGAGGTTGTCAGCCTCATGCACAACCTCTTATGCGTCATCTTGGGCGAAATGCCTGATGGGGCAGCAGTCCTATTGTTTCTCTGTCTCTTCACAGACCCCCGGGAACTACATGGGGCTATCAGGGAATTAAGATACCTCTAAATCATTACCCACAATTACAGGCAACCTGAAATAATTTGTGGGTTTCACTTCTGAAATGTTTTTTGTTCTTGTCACAGAACGTATGATGGCGTTCCGTTCCGATGTTACCGTCGTAAGTCGAAATGGTCGTAAGACGGAATTCACTATATACTATATGAATCATAAGGATATGTTAACAGTTCTCCTTCTTCTTCAAGCGCCATGACTAGTGGCGTAGGAGATCATGTCTCTCCACAGCTTCCTGTCTCCAGTACAATTTATCAATTCTGCTGTTGACTTCTTTCTATGCCACAATGTCAAACTGTCCAGTATTTGCTCTCTTTGTCTTCCCCTATCTCTTTTTCTTTTTCTTACCTGTTGTTACCATATATTCAATCTTTTCTCTTCTCATAACATACCCAAAAACAAGTGGATTGCTTCTTTCTAACTTGTGAAATAAGTTTCCTTTGCGCATTGGCCTCTTTCAGGACATCCTCATTACTCTTTTTGGCTGTCCATGGTATTTTTAACATTTTTCTGTAAAACCACATCTCTGTGGTCTCTAGTGTTTTCCATACTTGTTTACTAATTGTCCATGACTCACTCCCATATGTCAGGATTGGTTCTATATAACACTGAAGAACTCTCTTTCTTACTTCCAATGACAAAGAATTGTTGCGTAAAATACTCTTCATTTTATAGAATGCTGCATTTGCCTGAGCTATTCTGCTCTTCATTTCTGAGATGCATCTTCCATTAATCAAACAATCAATGGCACTTGTCCTTCTTGTCATCAGTTCCACATTTGTGACTTTGTCATACCATTTCAGTCCTTCTATTCTACGCAAGCAGGTCTTTTCCCTGTGTATTTTCAGGCCCACCTGTTGTGACCTCTCATCGAGAATTTTTATTTTCTCTTGCATCTGATTATGGTTATGGGACAGAAGAGCCAAATCATCTGCAAAATCCAGATCATCAAGCTGTTTAGTCAGATTCCATTGGATTCCATTTCTGTTGTGTGATGTCGATGTTTTCATAACCCAATCTATTGCTACGTAGTAAGAAAAGAAATGGAGACAAGAGGCATCCCTGTCTCACTCCCGTTCTTATCCTAAACGGTTCTGTAAGTTGTCCTTCATGAAGAACTCTGCATGTCATGTCTTCATAGGTCTTCCTTATTAAGTTAATGATCTTCATGGGAATTCCATAATGCCTCATCAGTTTCCAAAGTGATTCTCTGTCTACACTGTCAAATGCCTTTTCATAGTCCACGAATCCGATGTATAGCGGTGAATTCCATTCCAGACTTTGTTCAACTATAATTCTCAATGAAGCTACGAGTATCTGATCTGTACAGGATCTGTTTTGTCAACAACCTCCTTGTTCATCTCTCAGTTGCTTGTCTATGGACTCTTTTAATCTCTCAAGGATGATTCTTGTTTAATACTTTACCTAGCACTGATAGTAATATTATTCCTCTATAATTTGTGCACTCTTGTAAATTTCCCTTCTTAGGCAACTTGGCAAGATAACCTTCCTTCCATTCTGCTGGTATTTCCTCTCTCTCCCAGACTTTGCCAAGTAGTTTGTATAATATTTCTGTAGAGGTAGTATCTGTTTTGATGGCCTCTGCTGGAATGCCATCTGGACCAGTTGCTTTTCCATCTTTCAGAAGCTTTATGGCTTTCTTTATTTTTTCTCTACTTCGTCGTTCACAGCTGATTTGTAGCTCCTCTTCTGCTGGCTGGATGTCTGGGGGATTAGTTGGAGATGGTCTATTGAGAAGTTCCTCAAAATGTTCTGTCCATCCCTTCATTTGTTCTTGTTTATTACTAAGCAATTTTCCATTTTTATCATTTATAAGGCCATTTGCTTGCTTATATCTCCCTGTTAGCTTCTTTGTGTTGTTGTATAGGTCCCTCATATTTCCTTTGGCTGCAGCTTCCTCTGCTTCCCGTGCCAACTCTTCAGTATACTTCCTCTTGTCTCTTTTGATGTTTCTTCTTACTTTTTTGTTTGCTTCAATGTACACTTCATGAGCCTTGGCTTTGGAGCTTCTGGTTTTGCTTCTGTTTAAGTCTGCTTTCTTGTGTTTCCTGACTTCTATCTTACTAATGGTTTATGTTGTTATCCATGCTTGGTGCTGATGTTCTCATTTTTCTCAGCACTTCGTCATGTCTCGTTCCATATATTTTTTACTTGTTGCCAGTGGTCTTCCGTATCTGTTTCATCTTCCAGCTGTTGGAGTACTTGGTATTTGCTGGATACTGTGATAGAAAGCGTTTCTCTTATTTCCTGATTTCTTAGATATCCCACATTGTACTGTTGTCTATAGCTATACACTGTTGTAAATTTCTTGAGTTTTAATTTTGTCTTAGCCAACAGAAGATGGTGGTCTGATACTACATCTGCTCCTCTACATACTTTTACATCATGCAATGATGACCTAAACTTCTTACTTATGCACATGTGATCAATCTGATTCTCAGTTCTGTGGTGTGGTGATGTCCGTGTTGCTTTATGTATTCTTTTATGTGGAAATGTGCTTCCTCCTATAGCTAGTTGATTTTAAGCACAGAAGTTAGCTAATAGTTCCCCATTCTCGTTCTTCCACCCGTTGTTATTAATTAATTTGCCTGGGTATTTTAATTTATTGACCTGTTTTAAAACTGTTCCATTTACTTTGATAGTGCATTCTGGGAAAGCTCCTTTCTTTGAGACGACTATTACTTCTGTCTTTTTGCTCACTTTCTATCACTATTGTATCAACCATTTCCTGCAGTTCCTTTTCAATTTTTGCTATTAAGACTGTATTGTCAGCGTATCTCAAGCTGTTTATATTATGTCCGCCAAATGATATTCCTGGCATGTCCTCCAGATATCTCATTATGTCAACAGTTACCATGACTGAATACTAAAATGTCTTGGCCTGGTGTGTTATATTAAGCTAATTATACTCTTTTGTTTATAGAGACATAATACAGAGTCAAAATTATAACTTAGAATTACCTTACAGTACTGAACTGTAATAAATAATTAATATACAACTATACAGAGGGGTCCCAAAAAATGTACTCACACTTTTGGCTCTCCTGCCGGTCACGTGATGGCATGGCGCCATTTTGGCTCTCCTGCCGGTCACGTGATGGCGTGGCGACTGTAGCCCTCTTTAGAGACAACATAATACTAACTTTGCCGCCATAATTAAATTCGGATTTTAAAATCTTGCATAGATACGCACTACGGAAGTATGAGTACATTTTTTTGGACCCCTCTGTATATAACTTACGACCGAACGCAGGGAGTAAAAAAATAATGTAATATAATTAATGGAGTGACCGATGTAAGTTTGAGTGGTCGACAGTCACATACATCGTATGTAAGAGAACAGTATACATTTTGGAAGATTATTATATTATTGTTGATAGTATTTCTGAAGTGTTGTAAATCTCGAAGTAAAACTGGACAGTAAATTAACGCGCAAGATATTCCGTAAATTGTGTCTTCCTTTGAAAATGTTCATGTGTTTAGTTCGTGCTTCTTAACTTGCATGAATAGATTCTAGAGGTCCATGTTCATAACCTAAAATCTAAAATATAAAGTTATTATTTTTTTTTTTTAAATTATGCTTCTATGCATATTTCTTTCCAAGACAGGGCCCATAGCTTTCATCGGACAAAAGGTTTCACGACACACACACACACACCCAGACACAAACACACGTATACACACACACACACACACACACACATGTCGTGAAACGAAGTGTAACCCACTACTTTGTTAATCACTATGTCGAGATACAGATTTGCTTCAACCAGTCAACGATCAACGTTCACCAGTCTCTGAGACAGAATAAATTAACGGCCATCTTGTTCACGCAAGATGGCCGATGAAAACTGAATAAAATTAGGCTGTATGAGACCAGGTACAAAACCGGAGGAAACCAATCAACTTGCTCCGCCAGGAACCAACCGAAAGCTTTCCTCAAGTAGTTACTTGACTATATAATCGGGCGGATTTTATGCTAACCACGCAACCCCGAACTTGACGCCAGAGATACAGACTGAAGAGGGAGAAGCTGTCACCTTGATTTATGGTAACTTACCTGAGGGCATCGACCTGCAACCTACTTCACTAAGTCGCGTCAAAACCTGGCCAGTTTAAAATCTTAGGAGGGTAAATATTTTTACGATAACCGTTGGTATTTGTTGTGTGTCATTTATACTACCTATCAGGTTACTGATTGTATCTTGGGGGAATTAAGTATAGTGATTGTATTTCCTATTATGATTGAATAGACGAAGACTAATAGGACCTATACTTCAACCTATTGTCTTCTATAACTTCAGTCTATTGTCAGTCTATAACTTCAGTCTATTGTCTCTGATAATTCCAAACTGTAAATATAACCAAAACAGTCCTTGTTAGGACTCAATCTATTGTCTCCTATAACCTGCAATATAACCAAAACAGTCCTTGTTAGGACTCAATATATTGTCTTCTATAACTCAATCTATTGTCTCAGATAAGACCAACTGCAATATAACCAAAACAGTCCTTGTCAGGACTCAATCTATTGTCGCATCTAACTCCAATCTATTGTCTCCTATAACTCCAACCTGATATATCACCAACCACTCCTCGTCTCATATACTCCTATCATAAGAACATAACAATATTGTTAGGATATATGTTACCAGCTATTGTCAGAGAGGGCGTGATATAGTATAGGGGGAAGGACATTGTTGTATCACACCTAGGTGTACATATTATTGGATTTATTCATGTATTGATTTATATTATGGGATGTATTCATGTATAAATGTATTCATGTATTGAATCTATATTATTGAAGGTATCCATGTATTAGTTTATCAGAAAGAATGTTTTGCAAGTAGACACCTGTCTTGTCTCGCTATTGCTAAATCATACTGAGCCATGTTGTCATTCATCCCACATGCATACATCGGAGACACGCTCATTTCACTCACACTAGAAATAGGTGGGCTTGAGGACAGAAATTAGCCCCTATTTTTGCTTTGTTACAGGTTTAATTGTGTCCTAAAAACCTGAGGTCGTATGTTCGAGTCAATCCCGCTGCCTGGAACTCCGCAGGAGCATAGAGGTTGACCAGACTCTACATCTTTGGTCCCCTCAGTCTTGGGTGGGCTAAAGGAACGATACTCTGCCGGTGGTGTGAACCAAACAAAGAAGAACAGACTTAAGAGAGATGAGTACACATTAGTACCATTTCTGTCGGCATTGTGAGCATAGAAACTGTCAGTGATGAGAAAGTGAAATTAGCATAGCAAGAGACAAAAATAACAGCATAGCTGATAAGTGTTATATCCTTAATTAAACAGCACAGCTGATATAATTTTTTTGTTCCTATAATTGGAAAACTTGTAAAATATTTATATATATAAAATAAATATTTGTAAATCACATGTACACTTACAATTCCATTACATTCCATTTTTCAACATTCACCTTTCAGCACAAGAGTAGATAGTGTATATACTAAATAAATAATAAGGAAATTGTATTTGAACGACTTGTCAATTTTATCTTTGTTAAGTAAAATCTGTTTCCTTGTTTATTAATATCACAGTTAGTTACACAGCGGAGGTGGCACTTTATGTCGGTCTCCTCTCTACTATTGTTTCGAGATCAGATCATTCACAGCCGTAACTAATTTGTGATACCAGTAGTCCTCTCAGACACTGGGACTTCACCATTTTCTGCAGAAATTCTATTTCTGTAATTTTCAGTACTATACTGATCCTACAGCCAAATAAAACCTCTCGCCACACTGGGGGCTCGTTCCTGGGATATTTCTGTATATCTAAAGCCATACTTAGTCTATTCATCTATCTACACTCTATCTTGTGCCACCCATAGGTAACATAAGAAAATAAATTTTTATTTTTTGAAAAAAAATTCTATTTTAGGATTTTTAAAACAATATTTTCTTAGGAGGAGTACCATTTAGTACTCAGTAAATAGTTGATGCTCACAAAGTTGCACGGAAATTTTTTGTTCATTTAAAGTAATTAATTTTAATTACAATAATTTGGTTATAGTAAATTTACATACCCTCTCTAAGTAACGCCATGGCTGATCTAGTGAAGTTCAGGACTGCGGTCATGCAGATGGGTAAGGAATTAAATATGACAGGTGATGCTCTTACTCAGTATGTCACAACAGAAGTGGACAAACACATGGATAGGGAAGAAAGAAAGTTGCAATTAGAGACTGAAGCAAGGAAATTAGAGGCTGATAGAGAAGCAAAGAAATTTGAGGCTGAGGAAAGGCGGTTGCAAGCAGAAGCTGAGAGAGAGAAGACAAAAGATTAGAAATGGAAGCCAAGAAATGGGAGGCTGAAAATGAGGCAAAGAAAATTGAAGCTGAGGAAAGGAAATTACAAGCAGAGAGAGACCATCAGTTGAGATTAAAAGAGCTTGAAATTCAGGCAAATACTGGCAATAATGGTGGGAGCTCACCTCACTCTGAGAGTAGCTCCAGCCAGAGCACCTCAAGTGGGGCCATGAATTTTCATCTGGACCCATTTGTTGAGAAAGAAGACGCCATTGAGTCGTACCTGGATAGATACGAAAGACTTGCCACTACCTATGGCTTAGTGAAAGAAAAGTGGAGTCTTAAACTATCTCAGGGATTGAGAGGTGTTGCCTACGATGTATATTTGAAGCTCTCAAGAGATGACCAGGAAGATTATGAAATCCTGAAACAGGCACTGCTTGTGAGAGATGAAAAGAACTCAGAATCATATAGAAAGAAATTCCGAACAGCTAAACTTCTTCCAGGAGAAAACTATCACCAGTTCTCTGCTAGATTGGAAACCTATTTGGAAAAATGGAGTAGTTTAGGAAAGTGTCAGGACCTGAAAGAAATGATAATGATGGAGCAAGTGAAAGAGTCCATGCCTCAAGAAATGAGGAAGTTTATCATGGAACAAGGAGCAGAGAGATTGGGAGATATTGTAACTGTTGCTGAGAGATATCAAGCAGCTCAGGCAGAAGTATTAGGAAATAGGAAAAAGCAGGATGAAAACTTCACATCATCACAAAACTATACCAAATATGAACAAAAAAGACCATACCACAAGGAACAAACAAAGATTTGACCAAAAGGACAAAAACCCTCTAAGATCGGATAAGACACCACTTACCGGAAGGAAGGAAAGTGGTGTAAAACTTGTCTAATGAGTAACCACAATACTGCAGACTGCAGAAGGAACAACCCTCCTTATTACGCTGCGTGTCTCACAACAGGGAACAAGGGAAGGAAGGAAATGGCAGTAAGTCAGAAGGACTTCCATCATCCCCCTGTCTGTGAGGAAGTGACATGTAATGGCACTAAAATTCAGTGCTTATATGATTCAGGTTTGGAATTCGACTCAGTCGTGAGTGCAACCCTAGTGCACCCTGATCAACTTACCACAGAAACAGTGGACATACAAGGGGCAATGCAGGGAACCGGCACCATGACACTTCCCATAGCAAGGATCAATGTGAGAACTCGCTATGTGGAAGGAGTGATAAGAGCAGCAGTAAGTGATGATCCTATATACCCGCTGGTAATAGGATGTAAATATGTCTTTTTGGGTGACCCAATAAAACCTGTTGTCATGGCAGCAAACCATACCAGGTCGAGCACCAAAAAGGAGGAGGGAGATCCAACAAACATTCATCGTACAAAGATGAAAAAGGCTCAAACAGCAGACAGCACATTGAAGCCTTGTTTTGGCAAATTGCCAAAGGCCCATAACCCTCCAGAGAAAGGAGACTACTATATGGAAAATGGCCTACTCTACAGACAAGCTGGAAAAGGCCCTAAAAGGCATGGACAGCTGGTAGTGCCAAAATTCTATAGGGAGGAAATTATGGAGCAAGAGCATGCTACATCAGGCAGTGGCCACAGAGGAAAAGGGGCCACTGGTCAAAATATAGCATTGCGATATTACTGGCCAGGAATAATTGAAGACATGAGTCGGTATATGAAATCCTGTTCAGAATGTAACCAGGTAACCTCATTCAGAAGCGTAGACCAGTTACAGGACCTAGGGAAGCATTGTTGCGGACGTAGGCCCACAAAGAAGATACACAAGAGAAAACAACAGGTAGAAGCAGTGATAACGAGAAAACGAAATCACAACAAGTCTACTGTTACACCAGTAACCATGGCAACTCTCCGTATTGTACAGAGAGGGGACGAGAGACATCCCACCCCGACTAGATATTTGTCGGAACACCATGGCCTGGATCATTTGGAAAATTTGGTTAGTCAGCAACCATTATTAAAAAAGCTGCAGAAACAAACCCGAACCAAAGGAGGTAGGAACCAGGGCTGTACCAAACAGTTGAGGGAGACCGGCCCCACTTCGGTATACTGCCCCTTACAATAGAAATAGGTGTGGGTCCGGCAACGTTGTTGTATTGCCGTCCCCATACACAGTCCACTGGAAGCATTGCTGCGGACATGGACTGAACAATAGCAAGCACAAACACTCAAGGATGAGATTGACTATCTCTTAAAAGAGAATTATTTCAAAGTCTGAATCTCCCTATAGCTCAAGTGTGGTGCTATTGAGAAAACCGAGTGGTGAACACAGGTTATGTATTGACTACCGGAAGCTTAATGCGATCACAGAATCTCAGGTGGACCCATTACCTGACACCAACCAGCTGTTCTCTACACTGAGTAAGGCTAGGTATTTATCGAAGGTAGATCTAAGCAAGGGATACTACCAAATACCAGTGAAACCAGAAGTTAGGAAAATGCTGGCATTCAGTACATCAGACGGACACTACGAGTTTAATGTACTACCCTTTGGGCTGAAAAATGCTCCAAGTATCTTTTCAAGAATGATGAGGAAATTATTGGAACCTCTACAAAATCCCCATATCACTAACTTTATGGATGACATTCTTGTTGCTACAAACACATTTAAAGAGCATATAGTAGCGCTCTCCATGTTGTTTGACAGACTGAGAGAAACTGGATTGACTGCACGTCCAACCAAGTGCTATATCGGTTGTAAGGAGTTGGAATTCTTAGGTCACACTATTTCTACAGGTCATATGTCTCCTGACCCAAAGAATATAGAGAAGCTAAAGAAGGCACCCAGACCTCAAACGAAGAAAGATGTGAGATCATTCGTGTCTTTATGTGGGTTCTATCAGAAGTACATACCCCATTTTAACTCTCTGTGTGCACCATTAACTAACTTAACGAAGAAAGGACAGCCTGACAAAATCCAATGGAATGCTGATTGTGAAAAAGCTTACACAGAGCTAAAAGCAAAACTCACCAGCAAACCCATCCTTACACTACCCGATATCACACAGGAATTTGTATTAAGAACGGACGCTAGCAGTATAGGTATTGGTGCAACTCTCTTGCAGAAATCAAAAGCCCAGCCGGAGAACTTTTACCAGTCGCCTACGCCAGTAGGAAGCTGAATGCAGCTGAGTTGAACTACTCGACCATAGAGAAGGAATGTTTAGCTCTAATTTGGTCCATCAACAAATTTTCACCTTATCTGTATGGGACACACTTCATTGTCCAAAGCGATCACCAACCTTTAACATTCTTGGCTGCATCTAAAAAGCTAAATTCGAGATTGTTAAGGTGGAGTCTGCTTCTTGCGCCTTATTCCTTTACCGTGAATTACATTCCGGGAAGAGACAATGTAGGAGCTGATTTTTTAAGTCGACACCCTAGTACTCTGGAAGGACAGACGCAAAAGGATTAACCACAGCAGGGGTTTACACGTCAGCTATGACAAGTCACAGCTAGGAAAGGAGGGGGCTATGTCGTGAAACGAAGTGTAACCCACTACTTTGTTAATCACTATGTCGAGATACAGATTTGCTTCAACCAATCAACGATCAACGTTCACCAGTCTCTGAGACAGAATAAATTAACGGCCATCTTGTTCACGCAAGATGGCCGATGAAAACTGAATAAAATTAGGCTGTATGAGACCAGGTACAAAACCGGAGGAAACCAATCAACTTGCTCCGCCAGGAACCAACCGAAAGCTTTCCTCAAGTAGTTACTTGACTATATAATCGGGCGGATTTTATGCTAACCACGCAACCCCGAACTTGACGCCAGAGATACAGACTGAAGAGGGAGAAGCTGTCACCTTGATTTATGGTAACTTACCTGAGGGCATCGACCTGCAACCTACTTCACTAAGTCGCGTCAAAACCTGGCCAGTTTAAAATCTTAGGAGGGTAAATATTTTTACGATAACCGTTGGTATTTGTTGTGTGTCATTTATACTACCTATCAGGTTACTGATTGTATCTTGGGGGGAATTAAGTATAATGATTGTATTTCCTATTATGATTGAATAGACGAAGACTAATAGGACTCATACTTCAACCTATTGTCTCCTATACTTCAATCTATTGTCAGTCTATAACTTCAGTCTATTGTCTCTGATAATTCCAAACTGTAAATATAACCAAAACAGTCCTTGTTAGGACTCAATCTATTGTCTCCTATAACCTGCAATATAACCAAAACAGTCCTTGTTAGGACTCAATATATTGTCTTCTATAACTCAATCTATTGTCTCAGATAAGACCAACTGCAATATAACCAAAACAGTCCTTGTCAGGACTCAATCTATTGTCGCATCTAACTCCAATCTATTGTCTCCTATAACTCCAACCTGATATCACCAACCAGTCCTCGTCTCATATACTCCTATCATAAGAACATAACAATATTGTTAGGATATATGTTACCAGCTATTGTCAGAGAGGGCGTGATATAGTATAGGGGGAAGGACATTGTTGTATCACACCTAGGTGTACATATTATTGGATTTATTCATGTATTGATTTATATTATGGGATGTATTCATGTATAAAATGTATTCATGTATTGAATCTATATTATTGAATGTATCCATGTATTAGTTTATCAGAAAGAATGTTTTGCAAGTAGACACCTGTCTTGTCTCGCTATTGCTAAATCATACTGAGCCATGTTGTCATTCATCCCACATGCATACATCGGAGACACGCTCATTTCACTCACACTAGAAATAGGTGGGCTTGAGGACAGAAATTAGCCCCTATTTTTTGCTTTGTTACAGGTTTAATTGTGTCCTAAAAACCTGAGGTCGTATGTTCGAGTCAATCCCGCTGCCTGGAACTCCGCAGGAGCATAGAGGTTGACCAGACTCTACATCTTTGGTCCCCCTCAGTCTTGGGTGGGCTAAAGGAACGATACTCTGCCGGTGGTGTGAACCAAACAAAGAAGAACAGACTTAAGAGAGATGAGTACACATTAGTACCATTTCTGTCGGCATTGTGAGCATAGAAACTGTCAGTGATGAGAAAGTGAAATTAGCATAGCAAGAGACAAAAATAACAGCATAGCTGATAAGTGTTATATCCTTAATTAAACAGCACAGCTGATATAATTTTTTTGTTCCTATAATTGGAAAACTTGTAAAATATTTATATATATATAAAATAAATATTTGTAAATCACATGTACACTTACAATTCCATTACATTCCATTTTTCAACATTCACCTTTCAGCACAAGAGTAGATAGTGTATATACTAAATAAATAATAAGGAAATTGTATTTGAACGACTTGTCAATTTTATCTTTGTTAAGTAAAATCTGTTTCCTTGTTTATTAATATCACAGTTAGTTACACAGCGGAGGTGGCACTTTATGTCGGTCTCCTCTCTACTATTGTTTCGAGATCAGATCATTCACAGCCGTAACTAATTTGTGATACCAGTAGCCCTCTCAGACACTGGGACTTCACCATTTTCTGCAGAAATTCTATTTCTGTAATTTTCAGTACTATACTGATCCTACAGCCAAATAAAACCTCTCGCCACAACACATAAAGATTAATAAACCCTTGTTTAAATTATATTTCTTTTAGCAATTGCATTACCGGTTCCGGAAGATGAGAGATGAATAGAAATATTAGGTTTACGGACGGTTACCAAATTCCGTTGAAACTTGATGAAAAAAAAGACACACACACACACACTCACACACACACATATTGTCACGGGTTGCCTACCCTTTGCTCTGCAGTAGTGGTCCAGCAGTGGCCAAAACCTAGGGTATCTAAGGTGCGTCTTCAAAGGTGTCTACCTTCGCACAAGATTGCTCTTGGCAGAGGTGTAGATAGAAAGATAATGATGCTTCTACCTCGAGGGAGTTCTCACAAGATATTCAGAAAGCAATGCTGATTGAGTCCCAATCAATACTAACTTTAGTATCTGCCGTCAACTTTTGTGAATGATTGCCTTATAATTAGCTCGTTCAAGCCCCCAGCTGATTTAATTCTGCGAAATCTTAATTATTATTGAATGGCTCTGTATTAGTGTATTTAAGAAATTGACTGAGACATACGGGTGCAGTACATTCAAAATGATATATCAACGTTAAATTTGTGTATAAACAAAAACAAATTTAATAATCAATTATGTTTAACAGTTTGAAATGAATAATTCTTTAAAAACAGTACTCATCACAAGGTGATGTTAGGGCTTTCGAAAAATGGACAGTTCACGTGGCAGCTTTTAAGTTTTACGTAGTTGCCAATAGTGTGATGGTTTCTGCTCCCTCTGATATCTGGTTCTTTGCAGATAGATGACTGGCTCACTCGTCACTGGTCAAGTCTGAAAGTTGTGACACGTTCCAAGAAGTATCAGGGAGTAATCACAAAGCTGGTCCAGCGTCTCTAAAACCCGACTGATGATGGTTTGTAGTGTCGACTTCAGGCCACTTATACTCTCACTTGTTCCAGAGATGGTACTCTCAATTTGTACCACCGACTAGTGTCACAAAAGAAGAGAACAAATACCCTCTTGAGTATTGAGTTTTCCTAACACACACTCATGTGACCCCCTCTTTTCATTCCACCATCCCATCTACCTCAGAACTTTATCCTCTCTGAGAATTAATCTTAATCCCAGTGAGCGGAACACGTTCATTACATTTAAGCTGAATAGGTTTACATTTACCTCTACACTGGTTGAAAAGGTTAACAATATAATAAGTATGTACATCATTTCTTTCATCATTCACTCCCTGTTCCATGTGGAACTTGGGACTTCCTCTGCTTTTGGTTCTCTATAAGAAACTCAAATAAAGCAGTCACCAGCCCTTGCAGTGGTGGTTCATGAACTCATCATTCTATATACTGAGGTTGTCAGCCTTGTGTGACTTGGACATTCACTTGCAGTTTTCACATACTAATATTCAAATGTCAATATATACATATTTTTCCACGTGTTAATAAAATATAAAATATAGAATTATAAATGTACAACTCACCCCACATTGTCTTTGGGGTCACAGACTGGCTTCTGGCTCAGATAAATAGTTAAGGCAACTTGTGTAAGATGCCTCTTACACGTGTTCTGGGGTGTTACTTTACAATAAGCTCCCACTCTGACTTCGTGTTCAGATTCCTAGGATTCCGGTTTTCTGTGTTAATAAAGGTAGAGTTTTCCTGGGATATATATTAGTTCTCAAGGTGCTCAAAGAAGGTCCTGTCCGATAAATGGAATTCTGATCTTATTTTAACTCTGGCTGTCTGGCTGGTCTCTTGACGAGTTGAACTTCACAGTGCTTTCAACCGACTAAAGTGTCAGGTTATATAGCAACTTTCGCCCCACGCACGTTGTTGTTTGCTATTAGACCAGGCTCGAATCAGAAATGTTGTTATGTTTACATCTCGAATGCCGGCCACTAGTTTTAATCATGCGTGATTTGATGGCGTCTATTTAAAAAATTTCTTCATAAGAAAAATTCAACGTGTTATTTAAAAGGCCACTTTCCAAATATGGAATTGTTATATCCGTCGATTCGCGGTAATGATTGCACTACCACTCCCTACATTATCACAAATAATGTCTTTGAAACACTTCTGTCCGAAGCTGTTACAACATTCCGTCTTTCAGGTGCATGTCTGTAATATGATTATTTATCTCCCCGTCCTTGTGCAAACTGCGACCATCGTTTGACCATCTCGGCTGTGACTCTTCCCGACAGTAATTAGGAAATCACAATAGCCATATCAGCGCTAAATAAACTTTCTGGGCGTACGTCGTGTTAATCCGGCGCGCCCAGTGTTTGGTACACGAGAATTTTATCAACATGACTGTCGGTCAATATTGCATCACCTGTCTACTCTCTCAGCATGGATGGTGAGATAAACAGACACGACGAATTATTACGTAGAAGAAGTGCAAACAATGACTCAAATTACCAATTACCTGTTGGAAGGTAGGGAACTAAAATGCGTCAACAGTTGAATAATGCACATACTGTACTTCAGAACGCACAACAAAGGTAGATAAATACTGCTGAAGCAGACAAAGCGATCGACCCAAATTATGTGACATATATATATATATATATATATATATATATATATATATATATATATATATATATATATATATATATATATATATATATATATATATATATATATATATATATATTCAACAACATAAACAACTCATCCAAAGCAAGTAATTCATATACATTTAACTCAGCCACCCAAGACGGAATAAGGTCCTCTGTTAAGGAAGTTTATGGTGCATGTCACAGAAAGCACTAAGTCGTCTGAACTGCTGACTCGCGTTTTTTTTTAATTCTAGGACAGAAATTAGAGACAAATTTGAAAGGTATTAAGATGGCTTGGATGTCATTGAACAGATGGAACAGGACCTGGAAGGCTTGAAGTATAGCTGTTGAAGGTCTATGATCCACGGAGAACTAATGGGTGATGAATGAGAGCATGTTTTTACAGTATATTTAGTTTCTGTTATTACCGCGATTTAAAAAAAGTTGTGTTGTAGATGTGGCGTGTTTAGTTTTTGTTGAAGCTGTGGCATGTTTGGTTTCTGTTGTAGCTGTGACGTGTTTAGTTCATGTTGTAGCTGTGACGTGTTTAGTTTATGTTGTAGCTGTGGCGTGTTTAGTTTTTGTTGAAGCTGTGGCATGTTTGGTTTCTGTTGTAGCTGTGACGTGTTTAGTTCATGTTGTAGCTGTGACGTGTTTAGTTTATGTTGTAGCTGTGACGTGTTTAGTTTTTGTTGAAGCTGTGGCATGTTTGGTTTCTGTTGTAGCTGTGACGTGTTTAGTTCATGTTGTAGCTGTGAAGTGTTTAGTTTATGTTGTAGATGTGGCGTGTTTAGTTTTTGTTGTAGCTGTGACGTGTTTAGTTCATGTTGTAGCTGTGACGTGTTTAGTTTATGTTGTAGATGTGGCGTGTTTAGTTTTTGTTGAAGCTGTGGCATGTTTGGTTTCTGTTGTAGCTGTGACGTGTTTAGTTCATGTTGTAGCTGTGACGTGTTTAGTTTATGTTGTAGCTGTGATGTGTTTAGTTTCTGTTGTAGCTGTGACGTGTTTAGTTCATGTTGTAGCTGTGACGTGTTTAGTTCATGTTGTAGATGTGACGTGTTTAGTTCATGTTGTAGCTGTGACGTGTTTAGTTCATGTTGTAGCTGTGACGTGTTTAGTTTTTGTTGAAGCTGTGGCATGTTTGGTTTCTGTTGTAGCTGTGACGTGTTTAGTTTCTGTAGTAGCTGTGAAGTGTTTAGTTTTTGTTGTAGCTGTGGCATGTTTGGTTTCTGTTGTAGCTGTGACGTGTTTAGTTCATGTTGTAGCTGTGGTGTGTTTAGATTATGTTGTAGCTGTGACGTGTTTAGATTATGTTGTAGCTGTGACGTGTTTAGATTATGTTGTAGCTGTGGCGTGTTTAGATTATGTTGTAGCTGTGACGTGTTTAGTTCATGTTGTAGCTGTGATGTGTTTAGTTCATATTGTAGCTGTGGCGTGTTTAGATTATGTTGTAGCTGTGACGTGTTTAGTTTTTGTAGTAGCTGTGAAGTGTTTAGTTTTTGTTGTAGCTGTGTGTGGTAAAGTGGGATGTTATAAATATTTATAGGGGACTTAGTGTACTGACTGAGATCCGCTGTGAAGGTATCTGTATCTAATAAGTGTGGTTGTCGTGGAATATTCTAATCCACATATATAAATTATTAGGTAAATATGAAGCCTAACAAATAAAATTAATAAAGAAAAGAGCAATGGTAAAATAACAGTGCTGTCACAAAGAAGGTACTCGAAATTCCCCTTGTTTTCTGCTTCGTCTGCAAATTGTAACGCTTTCACGTTGATAGTAAAAGCTTACTGTATTATGACCCGCTTTCTTCAATGAAACGTGTGCTGTATTTCTTGGAAAAACATTGAGAGGCAGACTGCGTAATGACCTAAATTAATCCTAACATTAATTATATTACGTTACCAAAACGAACGAACAGATGGACTCAAATAGAAAGAGAGAGGGACGAATAAAGCCGAACGCATGCAAAATTAAACACGCGTCTCGCTATTAATGCCACCCCCAACCCGCGTCGCGCGATACACAATTACTACTATCACGCGTGTTAGGCTACAAGCACTAACTTTTTCGGACGGACAGTGATAAATTCACTACCCTTCCCAGAGTTAGGTTTTAAAATAAAAAAAAACGCTTATTAGGAAAGATAACAATAGATGGGTTTACGTTTGAAAACATTACAGTACCCAGACAGCACATCTTCGAAACAGGAGGTAGAAGGAATTGCATATTTTGAACGCAGCCACGTAGCTCTTTTAAATTTGGATATTTGGGTTCCTTAGGCTTGCTGACAAAGAATATGTAAAACGTTACGCAAATAGTCCAGGAATTAATAAATTATAACCAAAATAAAATAGTGGGGATGCCTGACAACATAAAATCATTTCTGCTCATAAAATTTTTTTATAACGTGTTTGAAAAAAACCTTACGTTACAGAAATAGCCTACCATGTAAACTCCAAATTGATTGGAGCGCAACAAATGAAAGACTAACCACGATTGGTCGGGCTATAAATACTATCTTGGTTGTTAGGGAGACGTAGGAAGGTAACATTTTTTCAAACACTTGTCGAAACGTGGCTCGATTGGCCAGACTCGCTGATATAATCACTTAGGAGCGTTAGTTCGAGACCACTTGTTTAAATAAGCTTGATAAAGCATCAGTGCGTTGAAGCCAGCTCATATTTTGCTAAATAAAAGCCTGGAACATAAGCAGATGGGAATTTGTGCCAGTAAATGTGCCAGAATTCATTGCTAATCAACGTATCTGTGTTTATTCTATGAATTGTGGTAAGCTTGAACCATTCAGTATCTTTTAATGAAAATTGAATGTAAATTGTTAATTTATGCCTGTATATATATGTGTAGTTCAGTGGCAAACAGGAGATAAAGCCTATAATGCTCCTTCCTGAACAGAGGGTGTCGGAGGGAAGTAAAACGGCATGGAATGGCCAAATAGTACACTGACACCTGGATGATTGACTAGAAAGAAATAATGCTGGAAGTGCAGAGGCGTGGTAACCATTAAGGAGGTAAATACTGGTATAAAGTATTTCAGATGAAGCTGACAGTTGGCCTAACGCTCTGAACTCAATGTTTGTGATGTATTGTGATCAGTGTAAAAAGAGAGTATAAGTTAGTTATGAAGTAGAAGGTACATCCTTCTTGTTTACAGGGACCGTGGTCTTGATGGTACTGAGCAGCACCTGGTCAGAGCTTTGCTGAATCCAGAGTCGGACAGCATACTCCTTGGTCTTTTTAGCTATCAGTGAGGTGTCTCCAGAGCCCAGGGGAGAATTCGAGCAGAGGAGTCCCTTCCTGCCGCCATCACGCAAGATAAGCTGATTTGGCCAGCTGAGCTCAACATTATGTCCCCTCATTTTGAAATGACTTTGTAAAAATAACATTCAGAGGGGAATTTAATTGTCTTAATATCAGGAACTGAGAACATCTCCAATACTAGTCCCAAAAGACAAACTATTGAAGTCATGATGACAAATACCAACAGAGCTTGAACAAAAACAAAACCAGTATTACCTCATATTACCACTACACAACTGACACACATAGGATATTTTTAATAATATATGTCACTACAATATTCATATTGATAAAGTCTGTACATATACTTGTAATTAAAATTGATTGTGATTCCTGGTTCCTTTGTATTTGAATCAGGACACATATACCTTTATAACAACAATGAATACATATTGTTATTTGAAAAGTTATCAGTGACTCCTTAAGATATTCTCATAGAGTGTTATATGTATGTGAGTGTCACAGTGTTGTCAAGAGTAGTGGATTAAATTAAATTGTTTATCTGTCTGTTGTTGTGACTTACACTTCATCATACACATACCCTAGACACATAACGTAGTCATCACACTATTCCAGAATAATTCTGACTGAGATATATATATATGTGGCAGCAAGTAAGGTTATCTATAATACACTACTCTCATTAGATATAGATACCTTCACAGCTGATCTCAGTCAGTACACTAAGTCCCCCTATAAATATTTATAACATCCCACTTCACCACAGTGGTGTATTACAGATAACCTTACTTGCTACCACATTTAGACCTCAGTCAGACCTATTCTGGAATATTGTGATGACTACGTTGAATGTCTAGGGTTATGATAATGCTGAAGTGTATGTTCACCACCACCAACAGACAGATAAACAATTTAATTTAATTCACAATACTTTACAACACTGCGACACTCACACACATAGAACAATCTATAAGACTATCTTAATAAGTCAACTGTAACGTTTACAAATATGTGTATTAAGTTCTTCAATAATAGATATCCTGATTCAACTACAAAGTGAACCAGGAATCACAATCAAATGTAATCTCAAGTTGTATGTACACAATTTATAGATAGGATCTTTGTATTGACATATATTATTATTGCACTATGTGTGTAACTTGTGCTGTAGTACTATGAGGTAATACTGGCTTTTCAAGCTAGGTTGTTGTTTGTCATCATGACTTCAAGTGTTTGTTTCTGCTGGAACTAATATTGGAAAGGTTCACAGTTTCCTTTCAATTGAAACAAATAAATGTCCCTCTAGATTTAAGGTAAAGTCACTGTTAGAGGGGGGGGGGGGGGGGGCACACACAAGATTGGGCTGCTCTGGCCACGAACCTTGTCTTCTGTGTGGGCGGCAGGAAACAGTCTCCACTGCTCGCTTGCTTCACCGTTTCCTTGAGAAATAACACTGGTCGCTATCTTGACCAAGGAGTATGCTACCAGCCTCTGGATTCAGCAAAACTCAGACCAGGTGCTGCTTTAATATGTTAGTACCACGGTCCCTGAAACAAGAAGGTTGTACCTCCTACTTCAGAACTAATTTATAATCTATTTCCACACTGAAGCACAATACATAACAAACACCGAGTTCAGCGCGGTATCCAACTGTTAGCTTCTCATGTAACACATTCACCAGTATTCCTCTCCCTAATGGTTACAACGCCTCTGCAATTTCCAGCATTATTTTCTTCTATTCAATAAGATAGGTGTCATAGTACTATTTGGCAATCCCATGCAGTTATACTCCTCTCCGACAAGTTTTGTTCATGGGGGAGCAATATCTAGGCTTTTCTTCATGTTTGCTACTGAACCACACACATACAGACATAAATTTATCAATTCACATTCAATTTTTCATCTAAAAGAGATCAAATATTTCTAGCTTACCACAATTCATGGAAATATTAAACAAAATACGTTGACTGGCGATGAGTTATGGCACAATTCCGATCTGCCTCTGTCCCAGGCTTTCATAGGAAAAATATGAGCTGGATCTCAACGCACTTGCTTCTCAGTAAGTTTATTTTCAAAATGTGGCACTGAACAGACGCTCCATATTGACTATATCAACTGGTCTAGCCAATAAGACCATGTTTACAAAAGTATTTGAAAAAAAGTACCCTTCCTACCGTTTCCCGTAACAACCAAAAATAGTATTTGCAATCGACTAATCATGTTTCGCCTTACATATAATTCTAGCCAATCAAAACGGATCTAACTTGTTGGCCTATTTCCCGTAAAATAGTGGTTTTAAAACATGCCACTGAGCAGATATGATTTGGTGCTGTCAGACAACCTCATTATTTTATTTGGGCTATAATGTGTTAATTCCTAGACTATTTGCTTAACTATTTTGCTTAAAGAAAAAGGGGGATTTCGGGTTCAGTCATTATGGCGTTCTAACGCTATTGGGAAAAGCACTGGTCTTTTACCATTCTTCTTTCCTTTTATTGAATTAATTCGTTAGGCTTTACATTTACTTTTTAATTTAGATATGTGGATTTAGAATGTTTCACGACACTGTGGCATGTTTGGTTTCTGTTGTAGCTGTGACGTGTTTAGTTCATGTTGTAGTTGTGACGTGTTTAGTTCATGTTGTAGCTGTGGCGTGTTTAGATTATGTTGTAGCTGTGACGTGTTTAGTTTCTGTAGTAGCTGTGAAGTGTTTGGTTTTTGTTGTAGCGGTAACGTGTTTGGTTTCTGTTGTAGCTGTGACGTGTTTGGTTTCTGTTGTAGCTGTGACATGTTTGGCATCTACTGTAGCTGTGACATGTTTAGTTTATGTTGTAGCTGTGATTTGTTTAGTTTCTGTTGTAGTTGTAACGTATTTACTCTCTATTATAGCCACGACTTGTTTAGTTTCTGTTATGGCTACGGTGTTATGTATTACCGTCTTGGGATCACATCACAGCATAGAACACCAAGGAAAGTGATTAATTAAAGTATTTTTAGTTCTGGGTATTATATAGTGTACATTTGCCATCGCTCGCGTATTACACGTTAAATATCAGTAAAAATGTTTAGCGTTAAAAGAAAATGAATAAATATCAAACTAATAATACACCGTATTGTCTTTATTCATTATATATTGCATTTTTAATTACACGTTAAGAAATTATCATAGTTATAAATTCTCTCTCATAATCATACTGCTGTTTATCATAACCGATGTTGCCTATTCTCATCTTGAATGTGATGTGTGTGATCGGTGGGTTGACAATTTACGTGTCTTACAGTAATATTTGTGGCTACATTAGTTTCTGACATTTTAGACTTGATGTATCGTAAAATCTATCCAATTTATTTTCTGTTTGTATGTTTATTTTTGGATCTGTACGTCGTGCATTGTAAATGGACACGTTTAAAAAAAAAAATCGGTGAGAAACGGATAAGTTGGTATGGATTGAGGAACGGAGAATTACCAGGTAGAATACTTAACATGAAAATATACCCGGAGATTTTTGTTTTAACGTGATATGAGTCGGATTTCGTGACTTGCCAGACAACAAAGTATAGATCTACTGTCTATATAACAAAGGACAGGATCCCGTTACACGCCATATTGAGGCATATTGGGAATATGGTGTTAGGCCCATATTTTCTCGACCGTCGGCACACTAGGGGTGATGTGGTCAGCATCACGCCGGCCGCCTTAACCTTCCCAGAGTTGCTCTGGTACCCAGGAGCCGTTTGCGGCCTAAAAAATCCCTCCTCATCTGGGGATCGAACCATAGACCACTGAGCTAGGAAGCCAGTGCACTAACCACTATGCTACCGCGGCTCCCTCTATATAACAAAGGTATAAGAAAAGTGGGATAACAAAGGTATAAGAAAAGTGGGAAGTACTGCAGTAAAACTATTAAATGATGGGGTTAAGGGGGGAAAAGTGGGTAATGTCTCTTACTAAGATACAGGACAAAGAAAATTGAGTATGCTCCTCCACAAGCCTTTCATCAAGAACAAACTAACAAAAACAGCAAGAAACATGAAAAATAAATAAAAATAATACCCGCGGCCAGAATCGTGGCCAGTACGCTAACTGTCGTCTGCATCCAGTCAGGATTTTTCCAGTTTCTTACTTTGCTGTAGCTTTCTGTCTGTTTTATTTTTTTTCTGTTGTCCATGACCATGACCTTGAGGTCGTAATGTAGGCAATTTTCTTAATGCTTTATCCTAGTAAGACCTATTCCCCCCCTTTTTAGATTTTGTTTAACCCATTGTGTAAATGACAATCTTGTCACTGAAAAAGGGTGGGAAAGGGAGGTTAAGTTGGAGAGTCACTATTATGTGGTCTACGTACTTAATAGATGGGTCAACCAATTGCGTACTAAGGGATGTGCGAGGGGGGCGGGGCGGTCTGCCCCGGGTGATAGCCAGGAGGTGGGGTGCCATCAGACACCATTATGACACTTCTTAGTTTTAAAAATACACTTGCAAGCGTGTTATCTTTGGGGGAGGTAGGATGATAAGGTGAGATCCGCCCCTGGTGCCAAATACTTTACGGTCGCCCCTTGGGGTCAAGTTGAACTTTAATTTTGAACTGTACGTAGGTGACGCGAATGTAGGTAGCAGGGGCGGCCTTAGTAATTGCGGGGCCTGGTTTGGTTGTGTCCCCTGGTAGTTTTGCCGGATTTTGTTCTCAGAGGGATTTGTTATGACTAAGTTAAGGATAGAAAAACTCTAAAATGTAAAAGATAAACCACAGCACACGACTCAATAAATACAAGTTGGGTAATAGTTTCCCGCGTCCCTGGCTTATGTCTTGTTCGTCTGTTTCAGATCGTGTTAATGGCAGATGATTTGTAATGGAGGAGGGCAGAGGGAATTCACTTCCTACATCGCCAGTAACAACGTGAAATGCTTGTTAAGATGTCACGCGTGGTCTGGAGTTTTATACGAGCATGCTAATTTGTTTGGGCGTTCGTAATTCTGTTACTAGTGTTAGTACAAATAGGCTGTAGTTTTCATTCTGTGTCCAGCTCCACTGCGTATACGCTGGTCTTAATTTTGTTGTCAGTTTCAGTACAGATACACTTTAGTCTTAAATCTGTTGCCTATTCCAGTTCATGTATATTGTAGTGTTAATTTTTTTGCCAGTTTCGGTACAGAAATTAGTTGTTTTAATTATGCTGTCACCAGCTCCAATACACATACACTGTAGTCTTAATTATGGTGCTAGTTCCTGTGCAAATACACCGTCGTCTTTGTGGTAAAGTGGGATGTTATAAATATTTATAGGGGACTTAGTGTACTGACTGAGATCAGCTGTGAAGGTATATATATCTAATAAGAGTAGTGTATTATATATAACCTTACTTGCTGCCACATATGTATACCTCAGTCAGAATTATTCTGGAATAGTGTGATGACTACGTTATATGTCTAGGGTATGTGTATGATGAAGTGTAAGTCATAACAACAACAGACAGATAAACAATTTAATTTATTCCACCACACTTGACAACACTGTGACACTCACATACATAAAACACTCTATGAGGATATCTTAAAGGAGTCACTGATAACTTTTCAAATAACAATATGTATTCAGTGCTGTCATGAATGAATATGTGTCCTGATTCAAATACAAATGGAACCAGGAATCACAATCAATTTTAATTACAAGTTATATGTACAGAATTTCTCAATATGAATCTTGTAGTGACATGTATTTTTAATAGTATCCTATGTGTGTCAGTGGTGTAGTAGTAATATGAGGTAATACTGGTTTTGTTTTGTTCAAGCTCTGTTGGTATTTGTCATCATACTTCAATAGTTTGTCTTTATTGGAACTAGTATTAGAGATGTTCTCAGTTCTTGATATTAAAACAATTAAATTCCCCTCTTGATTATATTTTACACTGTCATTTTAAGATGGGGGTACATAATGTTGAGCTCAGCTGGCCACATCAGCTTATCTTGCGTGATGGCGGCAGGAAAAGACTCCTCTGCTCGATTTCTCCCCTGGGCTCTGGAGACACCTCACTGATAGCTAAATGGACCAAGGAGTATGCTGTCCGACTCTGGATTCAGCAAAGCTCTGACCAGGTGCTGCTCAATAACGTTAAGACCACGGTCCCTGAAAACAAGAAGGATGTACCTTCTACTTCATAACTAATTGATACTCTAGTTCTACACTGAGCACAATACATCACAAACATTGAGTTCAGAGCGTTAGGCCAACTGTCAGCTTCATCTGAAATACTTTATACCAGTATTTCCCTCCCTAATGGTTACTACGCCTCTGCAATTCCAGCATTATCTCTGTCTAATCAATAATCTAGGTGTCAGTGTACTGTTTGGCCATTCCATGCAGTTTTACTTTCCTCCGACACCTTCTGTTCAGGCTGGAGCATTATAGGCTTTTCCTCATGTTCGCTACTGAACTACACATATATACAGGCATAAATTAACAATTTACATTCAATTTTCATTAAAAGATATTGAATATTTCAAACCTACCACAATTCATGGAAATACACAGATACGTTGACTAGCAATGAATTCTGGCACAAATACTGGCACAAATTCCCATCTGCTTATGTTCCAGGCTTTTATTTAACAAAAATATGAGCTGGCTTCAACGCACTGTTGCTTCATCAAGCTTATTTGAACTAGTGGTCTCGAACTAACGCTCTGAATTGTGTATATTCGCAGCTCTAACCAATGAAACCACGTCTCCACATCTTTTCAAAAAAAATACCCCTTCTATTCGTTTCCCATAACAACGCAAGATAGTATTTATAGCCCGACCAATCGTGTTTAGTCTTATATTTGTTGCGCTCCAATCAATTAGGAGTTAACATGGTAGGCTATTTCCGTAACGTAAGGTTTTTTCAAACACGTTATAAAAAAATTTTAGGAGCAGAAATGATTTCATGCTGTCAGGCATCCCCACTATTTTATTTTGGTTATAATTTATTAATTCCTAGACTATTTGCGTAACGTTTTACATATTCTTTGTCAGCAAGCCCTAAGGAACCCAAATATACAAATTTAAAAGAGCTAAGTGGCTGCGTTCAAAATATGCAATTTCTTCTACCTCCTGTTTCGAAGATGTGCTGTCTGGGTACTGTAATGTTTTCAAACGTAAACCCATCTAATGTTATCTTTTCTAATAAGCGTTTTTCAGGATTTTAAAACCTAACTCTGGGAAGGTTAGTGTTTTTATCACTGTCCGTCTGAAAAAAAGTTAGTGCATGTGGCCTTACACGCGTGATAGTAGTAATTGTGTATCGCGCGACGCGTGTTGGGGGTGGCATTAATAGCGAGACACGTGTTTAGTGTTGCATGCGTTCCTGATTTTCAGCCCTCCCTCTCTCTTTCTATTTGAGTCCATCTGTTCGTTCGTTTTGGTAACGTAGTATAATTAATGTTAGGATTAATTTAGGTCATTACGCAGTGTGCCTCTCAATGTTTTTTCTTAGAAATGCAATACCCGTTTTAATGTGTTGTGGAAACGCTTGTATTTATGCAGTGGCTTATATTTAACGTGGAAACGTTACAATTTGCAGACGAAGCATAAAACAAAGGGGGATTTCGAGTACATTCTTTGTGACAGCACTGTTATTTTACCATTGCTCTTTTCTTTATTAGAATTTATTTGTTAGGCTTTATATTTACCTGATAATTTATATATGTGGATTAGAATATTTCACGACAGTCTTTATTATGTTACTAGTTCCTGTGCGAATTACTCCGTAGTCTTTATTATGTTACTAGTTCCTGTGCGAATACACCGTAGTCATTATTATGTACTAGTTCCTGTGCGAATACACAGTACTCTTTATTATGTTACTAGTTCCTGTGCGAATACACCGTAATATTTATTATGTTACTAGTTCCTGTGCGAATACACTGTAGTCTTTATTATGTTACTAGTTCTGTGCGAATGCACAGTAGCCTTTATCCATCACAGTTACACTTTAGTCTAAATTCAGTTGTTAGTACGAGGGGCATTCAGAAAGTAATGCACCACATCGTTTTTCTCAGCTAATAATGAAGATAGAAGCAATTTTGCACACTTCAAATATGGCATGTCCCAATTGTGTGCACTAAATTGCACCACAACCGGCCAAATAATACGGCTGCCCTAAACCGTTGAAATGGAGCGTGTTAGCAGCTTGCGTTATAAACAGCGAATAGTGATAGAATTCTTCGTTGCAGAGAAGGAAACTGTTGTGAACAATCACAAGCGTCTATGTGACGTGTATGGAAGTTTTGCAGTCGACAGGAGTAGTCAGTCGTTGGGTTCAGGGAATCAAAGAATCAGGAAGTGGAGATACGGAGCTGCTTGATCGGCCGCGCTGTGGACGTCCTGCCACAGCCACCAACGCAGAAATGTTGAGATGCGCTGAGCGCATTATTCTTACTGATAGGCGAATCACTACTCTACAATTGGCCTTACAGCTGTCAGTCAGCATTGGTAGTGCAAATGCAGTCATAAAAACTCTCGGATTTTCTAAGGTTTGCGCAAGATGGGTTCCTCGAAGTCTCAAAAATGACCATCGATTGCAAAGGAAAGCAATTTCTTCTGAATTGTTGGAGCGTTTTAATGCTGATGGAGAGAACTTTTTTGCTAAGATCGTTACAGGTGACGAAACCTGAGCACATCATTTTGAACCTGAGACAAAAAGACAGTCAATGGAATGGCATCATCCGCAATCACCACGAAGAAAGAAATTCAAGACAATTCCTTCAGCTGTAAAGGTCATGATCACTGTCTTTTGGGACATTGAAGGTGTGATTCTTGTGGACGTTATGCCAAGAGGAGAGACAATCAATTCGCAAGCTTACATTAAGACATTGAAAAACCTCAATCAACGTTTTCGCAGAGTTCGGCCGCACAAGAATCCAGCAGACCTGCTTCTCCTTCACGACAATGCGCGACCTCACACAAGTCTGGCAACACGGGAAGCAATCACCAAATTGGGTTGGACTGTACTACCCCATCCACCCTATAGTCCCGATTTGGCACCCTCTGATTTCATCTATTTGGTTCACTTAAAGATGCACTCCGTGGGACAAGGTTTGAAGATGATGAAGGAGTAATTCATGCAGCGAAGAAATGGCTACATGATCAAGACAAAATCTGGTACGGACTAGGAATACATGCACTTGTTTCGCGCTGGCGTAAAGCCGTACAAGTTGATGGGGATTATGTTGAATAATACCGATGTTTACATGACATATCCATGTATATTGTATATAAATTTCATGCTTTTTTAATAAACAGCTCCTGAGAAAAACTATGTGGTGCATTACTTTCTGAACGCCCCTCGTACAAGAAAAACGAAACTACGACCAGACAGATCTAAGACTGGAACCCACAAGGCAGTTGCGAAAAACCAAAGATTACATGTAGAAGTTCAAAGAAAGAAGAGTTAAAAATAACCAAATATGCCATTGACAGAGGTTAAAATAGACTAGACGCGCAGACAAGAATACGGTGCAAGAATATTGTACAGGCGCTTTGTTTAATCTGGAACACACAAAAAAATAAGTCAAGGTCAATTGATAATTGTACAAGCATTGTTTCTCTTAGATTGTGTTTACATTCCAGGCGGCTGGATTACCAACGCGAGGAGGCGGAATGAGATGGGGATTTAGAAGATTAACCCAGTGTGAAAAAGTTGTGTGGGCGGCTATTTTTTGAAGGAAATGACTTTGTAACAAACAAGACAAAAAGGGGGAGTCGTGGCTTCTATTGAGAAACATTAGTTACTTGATTGTTATGTTTACCACTTGCCTTTGGTGGTAATGTTACCCTTTCCTAGATCAAAACCTGGCAGCATCACGCTCCAGTCTACATAGCCGTAAATGGGTACCTGACTGAGTTTGAGTTAGAGAAGGCAGCGAGAAAGGAAACTCGTCACTACCCCTCATAAAGCTGGACCTAGTATAGTGAAGGCTTTAACATTTCACTCTTCTACGGCATTATTCTCTATGGGAGGACCTTTACGTTTATATATACAGAACAAAAGTAAATTTACTCCATACGTGCGCTCGTGTTCCATTTAGGATGATAATTTATGAATGCATGTATGTAGGTAATTGTGTATGTGTATGTATGTATGTATGTATGTATGTAGGTAGGTATATTCAGTGTACATGCACGCATGTTTGTATGCGCCCTTTGATGTACAAGTGTGTGTTATTATATCTAGGCATATATTTAAGCTTGCTTCCATATGTGCTGTATGTCTGTGTGTGTGTTTGTGTGTGGGTGTTTATATTAAAAGATATTTGTGCAGTCGTTTTCGTCAATGTTGGATTCATCCATTGTTCGTGTATTTTTTATATGCAGATCTGTGTGTTCGTTTTTTGAGTATTCGCATCACAAAATGTATTCCCATCTCAGAGTATGCACACCACAAGGTATTCACATCACAAAGTATTCTCATCGCAGAGTATTCTCATCATAAAGTATTCTCATCACAGCGTATTCTCATCATCAAGTATTGTCATCACAGAGTATTCTCATCACAAAGTATTCACATCACAGAGCATTCACATCACAAAGCATTCACATCACAAAGTATTCCCATCACAAAGTATTCACATCACAAAGTATTCCTATCACAAAATGTTCACATCACACACACTTCTCGAAGCTGGACAAAGGTTCTAACACTTCCCTCCCGTACTTCAGTATCTACAGTGGGACCTCACTTTATATTTGTTATTGTGATACTGAGGGATGCCACCTTTAATGTGAATATTTCTTGTTTCAATGAAAAAATTTGTCCGTCGTTGTGGTGTCTATTGTTATCTAGGTTGTGAAGGATATTGTCTTTTAGGATGAATGTATTTTCATAGAGCAAACTATGAGTAAACAAACATAGAAAATAGGTAAGAACGAAAGAAAGGAAGACAGACAGAAATAAAAGAGTAAAGAAAAGAATGGAGGAAAGACAACCATAAAGAAAGAAAGAAAATGAAAAAAACAAAGAAAGAAAGGAAAAAGAAAGGAAGGCAAAGAAAGAAAGAAAGAATGAAAAGAAAAAAAAAGAAAGGATGAAGAAGACAAACAGAAAGAAAGGAGGAAAGAAAGAACAATAGAATGAAAGAAAATGAAAAAGAAAGAAAGAAGACACAAGACGCTAGAAAAGAAAGAAGTTAGAGGCACTGGGTGATTCGATCCAGGCCTATCCGAATGACAACGTCACTTTGCTGTGAGACTGACGGTGTTACGACCGATGGCCAGTGAAGCGCGTCTTGGTCAATTAGATAGGCCTGAATGGAATTTCCAGAGTACTTATTACTTTTCTTTTGTTTGGAGTATTCTTTCTTCCTTTCTTTCAGTCTGTCTGTTTATCAGTCTTTCTTTCAGTCTGACTTTCTGTTTATCAGTCTTTCTATCTTTCTGTCAGTCTGTCTTATTGTCTAACTGTTTATCAGTCAGTCTTTCTTTCAGTCTTTTTTTTCTATATGTCTGACATTCTTTCTTAATTTCCTTATAATTTTCTTATCGTCTCTCTGATTGCCTTTGTTTGTTTCTTTCATCCATTCGAGCCCCTAAAATTTGATCTATTTTCATTATTTAGATGCGACTCAGAAGTCAAGCCCGCCCCCCCCCCCCCCTCTCTCTCAGTTGTTTACGTTTTAGGCACAAAACTACTCATATTGTTTTTAATAACAGTCAAGTCCAGTCATAATCAATTACACGTATATAAAAAAAAACGAAAACACTTGTGACATTCTATCTTCTGATTCATATAAGTTTACTGTAAACAAATAATTGTGGAGCATTGTGACGGTAATGCCTCCCCTGTTTTGCAGTAGTGGTCCAACAGTGGCTAAAACTCAAGAGTATCTAATATGGGCTTCAAAGATATCTACCTTCGCACAAGATTACTCTTGGCAGATTTGTAAATAGAAGGGTAATGACACTTCTATCTCAAGGGTGTGTCAATAAGATATTCAGATAAGCGACAACAAAAAAGGCTTTGGCTGAGCACGTTAATTCTAGAATCTGCCGACAACTTATTTGAAGAATTAAGCAATGATTAATCTTAGCTCGTTCAAGCCGCCATCTCTGATTTACTCAATGGAATTGTATTATTCTGGTATAGCTCTGTTTAGAGTGTGTGTAGTAAATTGACTGAGACAAACATGCAGTACATTTAAAATGATTAAATCGAAGTTACATTTGTAAAATTACAAATAAAAAAAATATAATCACTTAAATTTTTAACAGTTTGAAATAATTTGAATAGTTATGGATCAAGAAAAAGTTATTATCACGGTCGTGATGGGATGTAAATTTTTACAAGAATTTCAAGTGGCAGCATATATATATATATATATATATATATATATATATATATATATATATATATATATATATATATATATATATATATATATATATATATATATATATATATATATATATATATATATATATATATATATATATAACTTAGCTGCCAATGACGGTTCTGCTCCTTCTTATGGGTTGGTTCTGTTTACACTGCTCACGCTCGTCGCTGATCAAGGTTGTCGGGTGTAGCTCGTTTCCCTCGTCTTAAAGCGTAGACCACTTGTTCCAGAGATAGTACTTTCTGCTGGTACCACCAATAAGCCAATCCTGGCTCACATACTCTTTTGCTCCGATGAATGCAGTTAAGGCACTAGCCGATGCCTTTTTACACGTGTATTTGGGGTCGTTAATTTTAACTTTAATTCCCTTTCTGACTCCGTGTGTGTTCAGTTTCCTCAGATATTCCGGGTTTCCTTATTTAAAACGATAGAGATTTCCTGGGCTGTTTTATTAAGTCCGTCAAGATTATCCAATAAACGGTGTCCGTTCTGATAAAATTGAATTATGAAGTCTAACTTCTGTCAAGTCCGGTGTCTTGGTAAGCGTGAATCTCACAGTGTCTTAGCACTGAAAGGTGTCAGGTTATATTCACTGTCCTGCCCCTGCATCTGTTTGTTACGAAGCTAAAAAAGCGCTAATCGTTTCAAACATGCTGGTGGGGAAGGGGGGGGGGGGGGGGGGGGGGAGGATTTCAAACTATTGCTGACATGAAAACATTTTGAACATAATGTAGAGGTCAAGTCTTCCTTATATGGTATGAAAACATCCGATTGCCTGGCAGGCGAACTCACCAACACATCTGTAAACGCATACTACAACGTGTTTCAGATGTAACAAATTATTACTTTATCGAAAGTAATCTTATCATTCCTGTCTGTCTAAACTGTGTCATCCCGTATTACCAACTTTCCTACGAGCACAGTCTCGCCTTATCAGCAATTGACCAAATACGCTGAGCGATTCTAGTGCTAATCTGTAGCGGCCAAGCTTTGGTACACAAGAATTACCAACTTGCCTGACGTTCAATATTACCTCGGCCGCTCTTTGCAAATATGATGTGTTTATCATCAACAAGGAGTGTCAAATGTTTGAACAAACAAACTCTCTGCTACATAGCAAACAGAAAGAAAAGGGCGCGACTATGGAAATCACGCAAATAAATTCATTACAAAAATGTAACTGATTACTGTCGTAGTGAAAGAGAGATCCGAAAGGGGTCGCCCCAAAATCCATCTTGTTACAAGCATCAGTGATGGCACTATCATTTTGCATTTCGCAGTTACTACACCTGACCATCTTTGAGTAAGCCTCCACCTGACCATCTTTGAGTAAGCCTCCACCTGACCATCTTTGAGTAAGCCTCCACCTGACCATCTTTGAGTAAGCCTCCACCTGACCATCTTTGAGTAAGCCTCCACCGAAGCATTCATGTGCTTTTGCAGCGTGGTTTTGTAGCCTTTCATTTTACGTGATGAGGTTGGCAGCCGTATTCACAACCTCATATTTGTCGCCCCTTACGGTATGCCTTAGGTAGCTGTAGCTGTAGCCAGATTCTTTCTTCACCTCCTCAGCGACCCCGACAACAGCTGGGCGACGATAATTATAATCAGTACCCTGTACTCTCCCCACAGAGCATAGGCCTTCAACAAACACATGCCAAGTCCTCATGTCACGTGTCATCAGCTCAAGCTTTTTCTATGTCTTCCTCAGCATTTTCATTTCTGTCTCATTTTATCATTTGTATGGTTTTGGTCTACCTCTGCCGCGCTTACAACGGGGTTTCTGGAAAAAAAGACTGCCTTGTAAAGCTATCAGCATGTTTCCTCAGCGTGTGTCTTATCCATTGCCAGCATCTTCTTCTCACATCTATTGTTCCACTGGCACTTGTCTGGTTCTTGCCATTAGTTCCATATTGGTGACATTGTTGCGCCATTAGAAATCCTATTCTATGCAAGCACCAATTTTAATGAAAACCACTAGCTTTTTTTGGGTCGAAATTGCTCGACGATGTGTAGTTGTGTGGAGATTCCTAACCCAGGTATGTCATAGAAGCATGGCTTGAGAGCAAACGTTATAGTAGCCGAATGTGGTTTTATTTAATTAATACACACGAGTTTTGTTCCTGAGTGCTGATAATTTAATTAGGCAGTAAGGCTGCGTACCTTTCTGTGGTTGTATCAGGTGTCAGGTCTGTGTCAGGTTAACGTGCGCATTTCTGAGCTGGCGTCTGCCTTTCGTCTGCTGCTTTCTAAATTGTTAGAGTCTGCTTTTCAGTCTACCTAATTGCTGTCTGTTTTACGTTTGCTTCTGCCTCGCTTGCTCGCGTACACTCATACACACAGACAGACACACTTTCTGTTATGTCTCATGTAAGCAAATGTTCGTAAAAAATCTGATTGAATTCTCCTTCTTCTTTTACTCCCTCATCATCATCGCCATCATCATTGTCGTCATTATCAACATGTTCTTCCGTCGTACACTTTCCGGCGTCAACTTGAATATGTTCAAAGAAAGCAGCGATGACCAGTGAAGCGCGCCTTTGTACATTTAGATAGATCTCAATCGAATTTCCGCAGTACCAGTCCTGAGTCATCTGACTTTCTTCCGCCGTATCAACATTGACAAATTAATCAAATAATGTTGATTCTTTCTCTCATCATTTTTTTCATCTCGTCTGGTTCCATCTCTAATACTGCCTCTGTTTTCTTTGATTTTATTCCCCCTACCACACACACACATTATTTAGACAGTTACACACAAAGACATAAATTAGATTTTGTATTTCCAATCTATAAAATCGCAAAACTGTGTTAGAAATGTTGTATTATTCTGTTGGATGTTTGAACAATTTTTTTCTAATTTAACCTTCAGCTCATAAAGCATCGTTTATGGAATGAGTTTTCAGACAAGTTGAGTTAAGGTTAAAAATTAACAAAGATGATAACGTAAAATTGCGAGTATATAGGTTTTCAGTGTAGTTCGGGGGAGGGGGTGAAGAGACACAGACAGAATAGGACTCATGCACTCTCAAGGTAGCTCCATGCTCCAGAAGGAGCGCAACGGAAAATGATGATAATATTGATTTTATTGTTGGAGATATTTACGAGATTGCAAGCGATTACTTAATCTTACTTACTTACTTACTTAGTCGTTCCCCTTCTACCGTGAGGTGTAGAGGTTTGGGAGAGAGAGAGCGCCAGACTATCCTATCGGCTGTCTTCCTCCTGGCCTCGTTCAATTCTAGTCATCGGTCCTTCAAAGATTGTCTAATGTTGTCCTCCCAGCGGACTCTGGGTCGTCCTGGGGGTCTGGATCCCTGGCTCTTTGTTGGTTACTTAATCACGGTAATGAATTGTTTGGAGATTTTAATCACGCATTATGTTCTGTAATAGCGTAGACAATTGTGTTATTTAGAGTTTAGACTTTTAAAGATCGAAATGACAAGTTCAGCTATTCATAGCGTGTCATAAGACCGTTTTGCCAGGAGTTGATAACTGTGCGCAGACATTGTGTCGAGGAAAGTTTAAATGTCCGATAATAAAGCTAACAAGTCCGATAATAAAGCTAACAGGTTTGATAATAAAGCTAACAGGTTTGATAATAAAGCTAACAGGTTTGATAATAAAGCTAACAAGTCCGATAATAAAGCTAACAGGTTTGATAATAAAGCTAACAAGTCCGATAATAAAGCTAACAGGTTTGATAATAAAGCTAACAGGTTTGATAATAAAGCTAATAGTCGTTTAATAAATGCTAATAAGCTCAGGTTTGATAATAAAGCTAACAGGTTTGATAATAAAGCTAACAAGTCCGATAATAAAGCTAACAGGTTTGATAATAAAGCTAACAGGTTTGATAATAAAGCTAACAAGTCCGATAATAAAGCTAACAGGTTTGATAATAAAGCTAACAAGTCCGATAATAAAGCTAACAGGTTTGATAATAAAGCTAACAAGTCCGACCATAAAGCCAGCAAGTCCGATGATTTTGTTATTGGGATGTTCGTATGTGGGTCTTGTAACCCACTCTTTCATTTCCCTTTTCGGTCCCTGTGGAGCATGGATCCGCCGCTGAAATTTGCATCACACCATTCATGTGCTATTGCAGTTGTAGTTTATGTAGGAATTATATTACATGAAGAATGTTGCCAGGTCCTTGCACAACCTCATATTTCTTACATCTTACGACATGCCAAGGATCCCGTTACACGCCCATTGAGGCATATTGGGAATATGGTGTTAGGCCCATATTTTCTTGACCGTCGGCACACTAGGGGTAATGTGGTCAGCATCACGCCGACAGCCTTAACCTTCCCAGAGTTGCTCTGGTACCCATTTGGGGGCTGGGTCGACCCAGTAGCCGTTTGCGGCCTAAACAAATCCCACCTCATCTGGGGATCGAACCACAGACCACTGAGCTAGGAAGCCAGTGCACTAACCACTATGCTACCGCGGCCCCCTTACGACATGCCAAGGGAGCAGTATTTCTATTCTTCCTTTGTCTCCTCAGACCCCTGTAGGGATCGAAGTGGGAAGGCAAACCCGGTCCCAAAAAATGCCGTGCTGAAGTCGGATGTGTCGGCCGAAAGGCGCAAATATCGCAGCTTCGCTGTAAACGGACACAACACAACCAACGTCCTTTTCAGGACGAACGAGGAAGAAGAAGAAGAAGACCCCAGGGGAACTAAACAGCGAACTACATTTTTGTCCGTTTAATTTTTTCAGCATCGTCATCATCGCGACTATGACGCTCTGCAACCACAGCTCAGACGTACAGCCACAGCTGGCTAAGAGGATAGTTGGGAAGCTTAGTTTATTGATTGCAGGCGTCTCCCTTTTATTACACCATCATCATTACACTTCAGTTACACGCCACACCCTCTATAAAGTTAGTTGCTTATCCTTTACAGGACGTGGCAATCAACCCCAGCTTTTATTGGCTGTTTTGTGATTTTTCTAGGCAATTTTTTTCATTCAGTAGTTTGCCATTGCTTTCTGAACGGTACGGCGCTTATACCATTATTAAAAATCCACACAAAGCGATCTGCTACCAAACCGCCTGCAGCAGGTTTCGAACCTGGTATATCTGGATTATGAAACTGCGTTCATATCCATTAGGCCACAGACGCCGACACACCCTGTATACGGGTTGTTTTTTAAGTTATTGTGCAACTTTGAAAATTGTGCACACTATTAACGGTATATAAATGCATAAACTATGAAGTTAAAACCGCGTTCATTGGATGAACGTATGGTCAGGATCACAAATGCAATTCACTAAGCAGCAACTGGATAATCTATTGAATGACGGAACTATGTGCCGTGAAAAATGAGAGTTAATATTGAAGCCTACAAATTTTAACTACATTGTTAACTTGATAAATTGTACTTTCATATGCCGTTTACAATCTGCTTCTGTCATGCGTATATTCAAATGTATTAAAGTTTAAAGTTGTACTCAAATTTTATAAACAATCTGTATTATATGCACGTCTTTCTTTACGTTTCCATGGGCGTGTAACAGTATCCTTTACCTTTACATTGTGTTAGTTCAAACGAATACAGCTGTGCTGTGCTATAACAATTTCTACAAGTATAGTTTATTAAAATAACAACTCGTAGAGAAAAGAGCTATTTTAGACCGAAAGGGAGGCATCAAAGAAGAGTTGGCCACTCGAAAAGCAGCAGCTGAGAAACTTTTTCAGGCCATAAATCGAGGATTCCTCAGCAAGAGAGAGGTTGGTAAGAAAACGAAGATGGCTGTATACTGCTCCACCTATGTCCCAGTCTTGACATATGGATGCGAGTCATGGGCAATGACTACAACCCATAAAAGCCAGATCCAAACCTCAGAAATGAGGTATCTGAGGAAGGTGGTTGAAGTAACAAGAAGAGACATGGTCCGCAACCAGACGATAAGTCAAGGCCTAAAATGCCACCCCCTGCAGACCCAAGTAGAACAGTCCCTTAGGGACCCAAATATGCAGCAATAGTGAATGCAGTCAGCGACCCATAGCTTGACTGCTTGCATCAGGATCAGCGAACCAGAGCTGGTCAAGACCGTACTCCACCTCCACGTGGTGGTCCTGGAAACAGTCTGCAGCAGTGCAGTCTGGCTGAGCGAGTACGGATCGCAATGGGAAGGCAAACCCGGTCCCTAAAAAATGCCGTGCTGAAGTCGGATGTGTCGACCGAAAGGTGCAGATATCACAGCTACGGCGTAAACAGACACAACGCAACCACCGTCCTTTTCAGGGCGAACGAAGAAGAAGAAGAAGAACAGTCCCAACTAAGATGTTTTGGCCATGTCTGCAGAATGGGAGAAGATCGGCTACCACGACAAGCATGGGAAACAAAGAGCCAGGGATCCAGACCCCCAGGACGACCCAGAGTCCGCTGGGAGGACAACATTAGACAATCTTTCAAGGACCGAGGACTAGAATGGAACCAGGCCAGGAGGAAGACAGCCGATAGGATAGTCTGGCGCTCTCTCTTCCAAACCTCTACATCATCACTGTAGAAGGGGAACGACTAAGTAAGTAAGTAAGAGAAAAGAAAATGAAGTTCAGTTACTTAAATATGAATATAAAATAAAAAGCTGTCATTGAAATTATATTGCCGTAAATAAATATTACACACACATAAGGAAGGGAAACCCGAGGCCTGTAAACAGTAAATAAATATTACACACACATAAAGGTATGTTTTCAGGCACTCGTGAATAATAAAGAAGTAGAAAACTAGACAACAGAAAAACAACATACGTGAGTGGCTTACCGGGGAATCGAACCCAGGACCTTTGGTTTAAAATTATATTTCCAAATGACGTTAGAACCCAGATGAAGTTGTATCATACCTACGTGTTAATTTTTTGACAGCGGTTTTAAAAAAAACAATGTAGTTTTTGAATTGCTTTTTTTATGTCTCTTAAAGTCTATCATCCTTGGGCGGTGCATGTGGCTATCACCTTCTGCAGGCCATGTTTACACTACAGTTATGGAACATCAACGACAGTAAAATATATCACGAAATAGATGAAATTGACCGCTAACATTTTTTATTTTATCAAGATTGTGTCATTTGTGTCGGCGTGTTCGCATGACATTTCTACAGAGATTCGTATTTGGTGAACTAATAGTCGATAATTGTGCGTGCACATGTGACGTGCTTTCCGTAAACGTCTCAAAGAACCCAGAATATTTTTAGTTACAAGCGTAAGCTTATTTGCATGAGAGAGTGTTCATTTTTAGTTTGTGGTTATTTGAGTGTGACATCAGTGAGTGCAGCAATGTCAGGTCTGCCCTTTTATGCCCACTGATGTAACATAACTCGTCTCAGAAATCGTGCACGCACATTGTTTATATCAGGATGGTCGAGCAGTGCTAATGTCTGAAATGATTGCCACAGTTCTGAAATAGCTAATACAATTAGAAGATTGGCGTGATGCTGTGAGCTCTTCACAACATTATTACTATAAAACTAGTCACGGATGTAACTGACACATTCAGAGAGTCTGCCCATTCGTCTTTGGCTTCAAATTCGTCTTCACTCAGCCCGATAGGCGTCTGCGACCTTCATCTTGACATCTTAGCTTCTAGGATTTATATCAAGCTCACGCAGCAGATCTTTCCAGCAGAGACTTGGTCATGACCGGTGTCCAGTCCCCAAATCTCTTGTTTGTGGTGGATGTGGACGATGACCTCAGTGATTGGGAGAGTCCTGTGGAGATTGATCTAACAGATCCACCAGTCCGAAAATGCAAAGTAAGTAATATACATGGTAAAGCAGATTTGTTTCTTGTCTGTTGGGAGAGTTGTGTGAGTTTGGAGTCTTTTTTTTTTTTTCGTCTGTCCTTTCTGGTTTTATCTGCTATTCACTTTCATCCTGTTCTTGCCAATTATGTACTTTGTATCATCCCAGTGGAATTCAAGAGCCTTTTATGTGAAGTTGATGTTAGCAAATCCTTTTTCCTTATGGATACCATAAGATGACAAGACCGAACGGAGACTAGGCGTGGATACCATAAGATGACAAGACCGAACGGAGACTAGGCGTGGATACCATAAGATGACAAGACCGAACGGAGACTAGGCGTGGATACCATAAGATGACAAAACCGAACAGGGACCACTAGGCGTGGAAATACCATAAGATGACATGGAAAGCAGACTAGAGTTGTGTGAGTTTGGAGTCGTGGATATTCACTTTCATAAGATTTGTACATCCCAGTGGAATTCAAGAGCCTTTTATGAAGTTGATGTTACAAATCCTTTTTCGTGGATACCATAAGATGACAAGACCGAACGGAGGACTGGATACCATAAGATGACAAGACCGAACGGAGACTAGGCGTGGATACCATAAGATGACAAGACCGAACGGAGACTAGGCGTGGATACCATAAGATGACAAG
The DNA here is from genome assembly GCA_024509875.1 of Oreohelix idahoensis. Classification (NCBI taxonomy): domain Eukaryota; kingdom Metazoa; phylum Mollusca; class Gastropoda; order Stylommatophora; family Oreohelicidae; genus Oreohelix; species Oreohelix idahoensis. The sequence continues at coordinate 12,363 of JAMPIV010015083.1, read as the reverse complement.
ACCGAACGGAGACTAGGCGTGGATACCATAAGATGACAAGACCGAACGGAGACTAGGCGTGGATACCATAAGATGACTAGACCGAACGGAGACTAGGCGTGGATACCATAAGATGACTAGACCGAACGGAGACTAGGCGTGGATACCATAAGATGACTAGACCGAACGGAGCTTAGGCTTATTCTAATTAGACCAAAAGGTCTTTTATATTTGGACATGCGCCCTAATATAACCGTCTATGTAAAACGGGACGCGCCTCGCGAAAACGAGGCAACATTTTATTATTTAAAAAAAAGAACAAGGTCGAAAATCAGTTTGAGCAAACATTTATAAAGCCCATGGGCGGGGACAGGGTTAACTGAAAGTTAGAAAAGAGTGCATTGCAAAGAACTACAATTTATTCGACGTGCACACAGACCCATATTAAAGTTGTGCCTCCTTTCCGAGACATCCCATCTCTCCATTTTACCTTCCCGCGTACAAGCTCAGTTATCAATCTATGCCAGTTGGCCTTCCAACTGCCTTATTTTATTGCGTGAATAAAGTGTTACCTTTTTTAGAATACTTTATTTGTACTATTTCGATCACTTTCACTAATTATGTTTTTGGTGATAGTTTTCCTAACTCCTTTTAAACAATATTCTCTTCAGTTTTATTGAGAGATGCTCCATTCTTTTATGCCCACATGCAGTAATGGATTGTATACTAATCACTTCAGTACTCAAATCATTAATTTCTTTGTTATTAAGGCCCTATCGTGTTGCTGAATGTTATCTGGCCATTCCAGAAGTCTTCTCTTCTGCTTAACATCTGCCATTTTCTGTTGTTCTGTTTACAGAGTACGAGAAACTTTTTACTTTCTCCTTTATCTTTTCATTTATTTCTACGTTGGATAAATATACTTCTCACGGCAGGAATGAATATGATTTGTTCACTTTCAATGGTTGACACAATTTTTACACTGAAGTACCCGACAATGTTTACATTTTTATTGTGCTGCACTTTTCAGAAGTACAGAAATTTTATGAGAGGTTTTTTTTTTTTGCAGTGAAAAGTTTCAGATAATATATATATATATATATATATATATATATATATATATATATATATATATATATATATATATATATATATATATATATATATATATATATATATATATATATATATATATATATATATATATAGTGCTTCCAATACTTTGTAAAATACTTAATATTAAGTCATCTTCATTATGTATTGCCAAACATTATGTATTGCCAAACATTATGTATTGCCAAACATTATGTATTGAAGTTACTGCACCTATTGCTTTCCTTGCCTTTCTTTCTTCTTCTTCTTCTTCTTTTTTTAATTCAGTGAATATTAAAACACAATATCCTTTAATTATTATAGTTTCACTGTAGTGCACTTTTTTAACACTGGGAGATACATTCCTACATGAAGTGCATGGATACATATGTATGATGATGATTATAAACACACGTACAAACATTAATACTGATGTAATATGCAATTAATAATTATTCCAGTGTTCATGCTGGTTCATACTTCTATACTTTGGATAACTAACTGACTTCCGTGTTGGCATGTAAAAAAAAAAAATTATAAAACTGACAACACGACAGAATCCCGAACAAACAAAGACACGCCCAGTCATTGATCTATCTATACACATCATTGCTATTTTTAGCAATACCTCCAATATTGTTTCCTCTCTAAACAAAACGGGCGTATTAAATTGTCGTTATTTCATGTATAAGTGTGGCCCGAGTAAGTTTCCATGACGTAATCAAATATTTGAAACCAATAATTTCGAACTGACAGTTATGAAATGTCTGGACTAGTAAGAAAAAATAAATAAAAGGAGGTAGTCGGATGGTATATACTGCTGTAGGGGGGTGATGTGTTAGAGACTTCACTATACTAAGTTCCCTTCCTCGCGCCTTTTTCTTCCCTAACTCAAGAGCAGAGTCAGGTACCCATTTACGTAGGTAGATTGGAGCGTGTCGCTACCGTGAATCGAGCCCGGCACGTTTGCCTCGAGAGACCAGCGCTCTTACCACTCTGCCAATCGGACACTCGTCAGGACCAGGGAATTAACTAAACAACCAGTCAGACAGGAAGAGGCGGCAAAAGAAGGAGAGAAAAAAGGGGGAGGGGAATTATTATTCATATATATATAAAATGCCAGCTTTTTCTGTCAGTAGCGCTAAGGTATGCAACTTTGGTTGAAAGTTTGACATTAATTGTATTGTTTCCCTTATATGTACTCTCCCGAAAATAGTAACACTTACCAAAGAAGAATTTATAGAATGTGTGATCCCGTATACACACATTGGGATCCTCGCTGCTACGTAGTTCGTGTACTGTGATCACGCACAGTGGTTTTTTAAATACTTTTGAATAAGTAAAATTGCCGTTAGGTATTGGTGCTTTTGAATTTAATTCCTGTCTTATGACGGGCTTTTACACTAGTACATATATAGTAGTCATGATGATTATTTCCCTTTTCGCTTTCTATGGAGCATGAATCTACTATTGTAACATGCACGCACCATATTATCCAGTTACGTTTGCAGCAGTTCTTTGTGTAACAATTTATTTTACATGATGAGTTAGGCATACCCATGTGCAAACTAATTTTAGTCTCCTCTTACGACATGCTTGAGACACCAGTAGCCCTATTCTGTCACCGGGCACTATGCACGGGTTTTGTATTAAAATAGCGGTTATTTAATCATGTTACGATGTCATTATATAGAGGTCAATGTTTCAGTCAATCAACCAATCAGTACCTGCCACATCTCTGTGGAGCACGGGTCTTCAACAAAAGTATGCTACGCCCTCCCATCCTGTGCTGTTCTCTTATCACTGGCTGTTTCCTGGATTATGAAAACAACAACAAGATCATCCAACAGAAATGGAATTCCGTGTATTGACAAAACAACAACAAGATCAACCAACAGAAATGGAATTCCGTGTATTGACAAAACAACAACAAGATCAACCAATAGAAATGGAATTCCGTGTATTGACAAAACAACAACAAGATCAACCAATAGAAATGGAATTCCGTGTATTGACAAAACAACAACAAGATCAACCAATAGAAATGGAATTCCGTGTATTGACAAAACAACAACAAGATCAACCAATAGAAATGGAATTCAACAAAACAACAACAAGATCAACCAACAGAAATGGAATTCCGTGTATTGACAAAACAACAACAAGATCAACCAATAGAAATGGAATTCCGTGTATTGACAAAACAACAACAAGATCAACCAATAGAAATGGAATTCCGTGTATTGACAAAACAACTTGTTCAGTTTGGTGTTTAGGACCATCTTCCTTGCAAGACAGACAAACTCCATAAGCGCTCCGATCTCCTTCCTTGGATCACACAAGGAGGATCTCAGAACAGTGCACGAATTCCGTAGCACCAGCGAGGATCCCAATGTGTGTATACAGGAATCACACATTCTGTAAATATTTTTGTGGTGGGTATGTTTCCTAATTTTTAAATTTTAGCCAGGGAAGCGGCCGTATGGCCTACCAAAACAGCGTGACGATAACATACATGTCCTGTAACCGTAACCAGATGCCCGACAAAATGAGGATACCTGATGAGAGGTCACGGTAATTAGGTTTAAAAATACACATAGAAAATACAACGATTATGAGAGTGCATGCAACTAAGGATAATTAGATGGAACTCGGAATTACATCCGTCTATGATGTGCAATCTTCTTCCTCGTTCACCTTCAGTCTTTCACATTAGTGACTCTAATATAGGCAGTCATCAGGTCAAGGTTCCTGACATCTCCAAACAGTTTTTCATGGAGAGAAATAGGTTGTTGACATATGCTACCCCGTTTACTGTTGTATGTTCGGTAGGACTGCAACATATATTATGCTGTCGAGGGACTGGTGTTAGAGGTGGAGGAATCTGTTGCACCAATCCTGTACCTGTGAATAGATGTTACCTAAATCTGTTATGTCCAGTGCGTAGCTCGAAAATGTTGACTTGGTCTCGCCTAGATACCTGATGATAGGCATCATTTTTTAATATGGTCTGGATGTTCTCTTTCCCATCTGGACTTGAATGTGGCTTTTATAGTTATTTTGGGAGTTGCGCTAGCGTAGTGGTTACCACACCGCTCTGGCGACCGGGTGATCCAGGATCAAACCCGGGTGACGGCATTTGAGGATTTTTCGTCGACCGGGATTTGGACTGGATTAACTCGAGACCTGGCGATGACATTTGAAGAAGTGTCGTCGACCAAGGATTGGCGGCTCCTGAGCCGACCCAGCTGTAATGGGTACCTCCGAAATCGGAGAGTATTTGCCTGAATGGCGAGGGACACCTGTCTCTGTACAAGAAAAAAGGGATACTCACGTAAAATCAATGTCAGGTTAGACATAAATAATAACCTGAGATTTCGCCTCGAGTATTAGCGGGCGTACGAAAAAAAAAAATAGTTATTTTTACCATCTCATAAGTTTTGTGAAATCATACATATATATTGGCAAAACACGTCGAGAAGAGAGCTGGAAGACAGACACGAAAAGACGATATTTCCTCACGGGAAAGTCGCTGACTGAAACTGTGAGCGTGAATTTTTTGAAAACTGCTGCCCCACAGGGAGTCAAAGTGAAGTGAATGAATTCCACTCGACGATATTATCTCGTCTTTTATCATCAGAGATAATATCATAGTAGTCTCTGTTTCTTTGATACATGTGTGTCATTTCCCCTGTGAGCACTGATAAACGTATCCTGATTAAACAGACCTTTTAATTTGTCTCTAATTTACATCCCTCAGTGTTACAGTGTCACTATCACTTCTCAAATTGTGACAGTTTAAAAAAAAATATGCTGGTTTCCTATAATGAGTTTAGTGCGTCATATTATTCTCTTATCAGAAAGTGAAGTGGAATAATTGAGTTATTTTCGCCTGATTGCCGTTGTGTGTTCGCACGAACGCTGTTAGAACGTTATTCGCGTGGAAAAAAATATAACTGCATAAGTATTTTTATATTTCTGTATTTTCACGGTAAGTGATGTCCGACCGAGGAAAAACAAAATCCGCATTGAATAAGCTGTACTGAAAAAGTAAAACATTTATCTTAATAAGGAATGAAAGATTACGTCCCAGTGGGAAAATTTAATGACGTCGAAAAATTTAATGTGACATTTAGTAGTGTACCGAAATAATTCATTCATTCAGGGCACTCAGAATATTTAACTCAAATGTCAAGTCAGTCCTATTGTATGGCTCTGAAACATGGAGAACAACAAACACCACAGCTAAAAGGCTACAGAATTTCATGAATGGATGCTTGTTTAGAATAGAACGAACGAACGAACGAATGCACTTTATTTTCAGAGGGTTAAGAATTGGGCACGCAGGCCCGTCTGACATTCAGTATTGAAGTGGTATGACAAAGTCACTAATGTGGAACTGATGACAAGAACCAGACAAATGCCAGTGGAACAAGAGATGAGAAGAAAACGCTGGCGATGGATAGTGTCGTAATTTTTATCTGAGAGGGTGCTGATGGATATTGGTCCCTTTAGAGTGTAGAGGAATATTGAAGGCTCTGTGAGAATAAGGATTTAGGAGAATGAGGTAGTAGATTCACAAGCGCTGGGAAGAGCAAGGACAGTCTCTTATTACGACAATATCTGTTTCTCACAGACTATTCCTATCTCTCTTCTGAACAAACAATTGTTTGTCAGTTCCAGTCGCTCAGGCGCACTCACCGATTTGGTGATTCTGTCGCACAACGTACATGAATACAGCCTACACAGATGGAATGTTTGGAGTTTTGGGCCAGCCGACAACCAACACAAATAAAGATTAATACCTTTATTATCATAAAGCAGTCACAAATAATTATACATTTACAGTCAAAAATCAAAGGTTACAGAATACAAATATGATAAGGGAAGAGGGGGTTTGAGGAGAAATATCCCATCCACCGTTTCCCGTTTGTATTTACTAACAGACAAGACCCGGTCCAAAAGACAAGAGGGGGGGGGGGTGATCAGAGATAGGCAATTTAACCCACTGGTAAATTTATTACTCTGAGGCAAGGGGTTACAGTAAAAAGGGGGGGGGGGGTAGAGGAAAAGCTAGGGTTCTCAAATGTCTCCGGAGGGGGGAATGAACACAGTTACACAATCCCGCTAGGAGAAGTCCCGTACAAGGAATATAATGCACCTTAATACTAGGTCGAACTAATTAAAAGGGTAAAGAAAAGATTAAATCTCCTTTCATTCAAAAAACACACTAGGGCTGGCCATCCCACAAACACACACGCAGACTTACCAAAATGGTGAATTCTGTCACTCTAGGAATTATTTACCACAGCAGCTAATACCGTGGAATAATGGACTGGTCCTCTTATTTCTTCCGTGTCAGGCCCCAGATTTAACGAGGTTGGTAACAAATAGTCTCAAAAAATCGCCAGACGGTGAAGCGTAAAGGCTACTGTTGGTTTAGATAAAGTTCCTAATTAATGGCACAGGCACTTGGCTAGGCGTGAGGTATGGTGTGGTTCCTAAAATTGGCACAGCTGGTGGAGATAACTTTCTTTTTCCGTAATGTCACAAGTTAAAAAAAAACACTGAGGTAAGTTCTTCTTCGGGGGGTGTGTAAAATCCACTGAATATACTTGACAGACAGTGTTCAGGTAGACCTATGTTTTTTCTTCACAAATAGGGCAGTGAAGAAAAATATGTTCTGCTTCCAGTTTTACTTTTAAGGACTATATGAACTAGTATTTTAAAAGTGTTTCTTGGGTGGCTTTATTCTCAGTTAAATTCAGAGGAGCGGGGCCCATTACAGGTCGCCACATGTTTAGCTTTAAAAAGGTTCATATGTTACTGGAGTTATCGAATTGAGTTGGCAGAAACTCTGTATTAATTAATAATTGCTGGGATGCAGGTTGAATGATCGTTCTGAATGAAAGATAATCAAAACAAGAAATGCATTACAAATCATATTATAATCTGACACGCGATAAATTACAGTTAGCCTATTTACTTTATTAGCGTCGTCAATTAACAAATCAGGAAAACTCCCCGTGAGTTAAAATAATTAAAAGCACATCTATCTATACAGAACTAAACTGGATTTACTGGTTATAATTCCTTTTAACGTCTGCAAAATTAATTTACGCGTCAAGTGTATTAGGAAATACTTTTAGCTGTAACATTAGTTTGCACTAGAACTTTGAAAATGGGTTTATTTAATAAGGTTAAATTTACACCACAATCCAATGAAATAAATTGAAATAACTAGACCACTGATCACTCGAAGCTAATGTATAAATTACCGTCTGCGCAGAAAGAATACACTCCAATAGTCAACGAAGGTAGATGAAATCTAGCAGGAATCCGACTATGCTAGTGAAACTAGGATTCTGTCAGAGCGAACGATAAAATGCAGTTTTCGGAGTTCTTTATTTATACTTCTCAAATGTAACTTGAATAGGGCGTGTTAGGTTTTCACACTTTTCTTGAAGTAGAGCAGAATCCGAGGTACCTCGCCGTTGTGTTAACCGCTGCGATTCCTCCGTTTCCCCTGGTCTACCGATTTTCTTCGTCTCAGGCTGCTCGCATGAGAGTGCGAAAAATTTCTCGAGAAGCTAACTACGTTAGCTGGGAGTTCCCTGATTTCTTTAGATCGTATACCGCCCCACGTTGAATTCTGAAGATCAGCCTGGCTTTGACGGTACCGCTGTTCTCAGAAGCTCTGGCAACTCCCACCAGGCGGGGTGACAGACAGGTAAGAAATTGAACTGCTGTTAATTGCTCTAGAAACAGGAGTGAGTCTCTGGCCACGTCCTCTTTTGGGCCGGCGTTAAGGAAAAGATTGCTATAAATCGTTCTCAGAGATGGTTGATTTAACCTCCCATCAAAGGCCATGCGATCTCAAAAGTTCACAGAAGATAGCAGGCTACATATTAATGATCCAGCGTGTAAAGTTCTCGTGGAAATGCTGAATGCAGGTTAAAGTTACAACAGATGATCAGAGGTTCTAAAGTTATGAGAGGCCAATATTCTGTTGTCATCCATCGAGTCAGGGAAATTCATTTGTCATACTTAGACGTACGTCACAATCGTCCCCACTTTTGAGACATGGAAACTCGTTTTCATGTTTCATTTATGACAATGAAGCTGCCCTGATCGGTAGCTTTTGGATGATTGGCATCGTCGATTTTCTCCTCTTCCTCCGTGGTCCAGTTTCTACTCAAGAAGTCAGCTTCGACATTCTGTTTTCCTGGAATATATTCCACTTTGAAGGAATAAACACTCAATAGCAAGGCCCAACGCATTATCATTGCGTTGAATTCCTTATTGGCACCCAGGAAAGCTAATGGAGCATGGTCTGTTTGCACCGTGAAAGAAGTACCATACAGAAACTCATGATGGCGTCTGATGCCATGAATCAGAGCGAGACATTCTCTTTCAACGACACTGTATTTGCGTTCCGCTTTATTCAGTTTCCGACTGCCGTAAGCTACTGGGAATAGCAGGTTCGGGTCACTGTCCTCGGCTTGCAGCAATGTTGACCCGATGCCCTGACCTGACGCATCAACTCTCAGTACGAAAGGTTTCTTAAGGTCAGTTAACCTTAGGATGGGGTATGCCGCCAACTGTCCTTTCAAAGTGCTGTATGCATGTTCGCACTTTTGATTCCACATGACCTTATCAGGACAACCTTTCTTGGTGAGGTCAGTCAGAGGTGCTGTCAGTCCGTTGAAGTTCTGGATGTATTTCTGATAGTAAGCACATAGTGATAAGAATGACCTGATGTCTTTCTTTGTTCGGGGTCTTTTTGCTGCCACTATTTTCTCCACGTTCTTCTTAATAGGCCAACTACAGCCGGGAGAAATAGTGTGCCCCAGGAAGTCCAGCTTTTCAAATGCGATGAGACATTTGCTAGGTCTGGCTGTGAGACCAGTTTCCTGTAGTCTCCTAAGGAGATTAGCGACTGTAGCAATATGTTCTTCGTAGGATTCCGATGCAATTAAGATGTCGTCCATGAAATTATGGATGTGGGGACTTTGCAAGGGTTCTAAAAGCTTTCTCATCATCCTGGTAAACACTCCTGGTGCGTTATGCAGTCCGAACGGCATCACATTAAATGTGTAATGTCCTTCACTAGTGCTGAAAGCTAGCAAAGGTTTAACTTCCTCCTTGACTAGTATTTGATAATAACCTTTACTGAGGTAAATCTTGGAGAAAATTGTTGCCTTGCTGAGCTTGGTGAACAACTCAGAAGCAGTTTGGAGCGGTTCAGGCTGGAATTCCGTTACAGCGTTTAGCAACCGGTAATCAAGACACAGCCGAACTTCCTTATTGGGCTTCTGCAACAGCACTACACTCGAACTGTAAGGAGATGTAGACTCGCTGATAATTCCTGCCTGACGCAGCTTGTCTATTTCTCCGCGAAGTGCATCAGCCTTGGGCGTACGGAATGGGGTATACTCTGGTTCGAACAGGGGTCTCGTTTGTTAATTTCATATCAAATTCGATGAGATTTGTTCGACCAGGTACATCCGTTAAGACTGCACTGTACTGCTGTAGTAGCGCCCTGGTTTCTGTTTGTTGTTCTGGTGAGAGATTGTCGCCGAACTTGACATCTTTAAAGGATTCTGTGGGTTGCAATGGGTACTCCATGCAACCATCATCATCTTCCTCGTCGTCCGTTGCTATGGCGACAGCCAGGAGATGCTCGGAGGATGGCACTGGTCTTTCCAGATATTTCTTGAGCAGATTTATGTGGAAGACCTTCTCCTTTCCTTTAATGGAGATCTTGTAATTAGTACGTGAGAATCTTTCTAACGACGGTAAACGACCCTTGCCATCCGATGCGAAGTTTATTGCTTTCCGGTTGGGGAGTAGCAACAAAACTTTCTCCCCTGGTTGGAGCTCTCTCTCTCTTTTGCAGCTTTATTGTATCTTTTAGCATGTTTAGCGCGGGCGTTTGTAAGGTTGTTTGTAGCTAGATCCCATCCTAGCTTTAGCCTTTCCTTGAGCTCAGATACATACTTGCTTGCAGAGACGACTGTCTCGTCAGCCTTTTGGTCTGTCAGGGACCGAAGTAAGGCTTCTAGTGGCCCCTTAATAGGTGGTCTGCCAAATAAAAGTGTAGCTGGCACGGTCGAATCCCGTAGACGCTTGGGGAACCTTTCTTGGTAGGCGAATAAGGCAGCCGATATATATAGAGTACCCAGTCTTCCGGTTTCTCCTGACCCAGAGCTTACGTAACATGGTGTGTGAGGGTGCCGGTTAAAACATTCCACGAGCCCATTTCCGGCCCGGAATGATAGGGACTTGTGTGGATATGTTTGACCCTCAATGAATCTTAAAGATCTCCTCCCTCCATTAACAGGCTACGGAATTGGGATCCATTGTCCGTCAAAACTTGTTGAGGGAAATCCCAACCGTGTAAAGATTTGCACGGGGCTTCTGCTATGCGACATGCTTGGAATCTATGCATGTTAGCGGTATACAGCTTCGGCCCACATTGTGCAAGTGTCGACTAAAGTCAGGGATGAACCTGTGCTGACAATTTCTTTTGGTCTTTCCAGGGGGTCCAATGATGTCGACAGCAACCCGTTCAAATGGAGTCCCATACTATTGGCATTTGCCCACGGGTTACTGGGGGTGTCAAGTGCTTGGGTGCAACCCGTTGGCACTGGGCGCAGGATTTCACATACCTGATAATGTCAGAGTTCATTCCTGGCCACCAATAGTGGGTTTTTATTCGCTGAATAGTGGCGTTTTGTCCCATATGTCCGCTAAAGGGAAGAGAGTGTGCCCCATCTCTAAGATCTGGCTTCGGTACTTGCGTCAGTAGAAGGTATATACAGGAGCTGGTTTATTCCCGTGTCCGGGTTGCCCGTTCTACGATACAATACGCCATCCTTAGAAAAAGATGTCTCCGTTGTGTCTGACTGTGTCTGGAGGTCTTAGCCATGGGCAGTCTTTTAAAGCAGGGCTCCAGTGTAGGGTCCTTTTGTTGCGCCTCCTTCAGTTCATTCGGCAACAAATTTGGCGCAGGCTCCTCTCTTTGCTTGGCTTGCCACTCTTGGGTTACCGCTGCCACAATCGGCTCTTTGGTCTCCACAATAAACACAACAATATCTACATCCTCGTGGATAAACACTGGGTAGATAGGTTCCTCCATAATGGCCGCTTTAATAAACTCCTCTGACAAAGTCAGAGTGTATTTTATTACCAGTGCGATTTAGGCAGCGTCCTGGGGCGCATCACTCTTAAAAACTCCACTAAGTTTGGACGGTTTCCTCTGTCTCCTGACTCCTGGTTTGACTTGGTGTCTAGGCAACAATACACTAAACTATAAACTTAATCCAGTGTCAAAGAGACAAGTGGTTGAGGTACCATTCAAAATTACAGTTCCTCGATGTTGTGGGGTCGGGTCCCCCATCATGGTTGAGAAATCACTGACAATTGACTCTACCCTTTCGAGGCTGTATGCAAACATCCAACAGCGGTTAGGCCCGGTCTGCTTGCCCTGATCAGGAGTTCGAACACGTTCTGGTTGTAGGTGTAGGGGTCTTCCATTTTCCTTGACCTTGGTGGCCGCGCTGCCACGTAGGCTTGGTGGGTTGATCAGAATTGTTGTTGGGGGGGTATCGGGTTTTGTAGAATTTCGATTTTTCCTGGGGAGGTCTCTGGGTATTATTTTCTCGTTGGTTATAATTCTGAGAGGAATTAGAGGGATAGGATGACTGCTCTAGATTTTGTTTACGAGATGGCTCATCTGTGGGTTTACGTTTAGTGCTGGGAAGTTCGGCCATTGCATTGGTATAGCGTTCGGCCTTATTGAGGATGTCCTCAAGTCTGACAATAGCGCCAGTGTTCCGTCGTCTATGAATACTGTACGGGTTTCGTTTTTGATACAGAAGTGTGGACAGTTATCAGTAGCATAATCCATCTAAGATTACAAAGTTTGTTAAGTTCAAGGAAGTCCCTTTCATTATTGTAGAGTGGTCAGGTCGATAATTCCGATGCACTTTATCTTAAATAATGCCCGTTTAGACGTGCAATGAAGTGTTATCTGTGAAAATGTGTTTTCCGTGTCTCTTTTACCTTATTTTTTTTGTATTTGTAAATATTTATAATTATCTACGTCGTCGTTAGTGTGTTCTGTCCTTTTTTTGATTGGCTTGTTGTCCTGCGCTCTCTCTCTCTCTTTCCCTGCGAGCTTCCATCTTTGCCTCAATTTTCTTCTGCTCCAATTGACGATCGTCCGCTTCTTTCTTCCTAGCTTCTGCCCTCTCTTCTCTCTCTTTTTCTTCCTTCCTCTCAGCTTCT
>JAMPIV010015082.1:0-30155 GCA_024509875.1 Oreohelix idahoensis | reverse complement strand
ATAAATAACAAATAAAAAATAACAATAATTATAAATAATACTCATTTACTATAAAAAAAAATGATCAAAACATAAAAACAAATATCACAAAATTTTACTATGTATTTATATTCTATCACAATCTATAAAACTACCACAAATACTTATTATAACTCAAAAACCCCAAATTACATTAAAAACAAAAACACAACACAAACTTTATATACCAAAATACCAAATCCCAATATATTTTATTTTTTTCTTATTCTATTTAATTTGTTTTATTCTTTTCAAACCAAATATAATCCCAATTCCACACCCCCCCCCCCCCCCCCTTCCCCCTATCTGGTGGGACATCATTTAATTGAAAAAGGAGGTGTTATTCAAAAAAAACTTTATATTTTTTATTTCCACTCTTAAATTTAATTCTTGGTTTTTAACCTCATTCAATGGACGTTGTTTTTTTGACTCGTTTTCATCAGCTATCTATTCTGTTATTTGTTAATGGGCTGTCATCTGCAATTACCAGTCATTTTTGTGATGTGTTATAAAGTATTCTTTTAAATTTTAGACTTTAGCAGATAAACAGCATATTGTTTTTATTTTTTTATTATAAAGATTATAAATGCAGCGATGATGAAGGTACGCTAGGTAGTTGTTGGTAGCCATGACGACACGCACGCTACCGACGTTAAACAAACGTGAAGCCATGATTTCTGCAGGACTTTTTGTGCGGAAGGCTAGAGACAGCGAACTGAAGGATTGGTTAAAGCCGGACTCTGGTAATAGCTAAGCTGCAGATTTGTACGGTCTGTTTTGTACATCTAACTTAATGCCAACCTAAACAGCTTTATTGACACATAAAAGCATACAGAAGACATGAAAAACTCGAAGCCAAAAGCAAAAACTAACGAACATAACAAGTTTTTTTCACTTCAAACTAAGAGCACTGTCTCCAATGACATAAACTGCTAAGCGGGATAATGTTGTTTCGGCTTTCATGGCCAGAACTTTAATACACCGTTTTTCGCAAGCTGATCATTTGATTGGATGTTGCCAAGCAGATGACTTACAGACAGCACCATTTGCTCAAATTATCGTCACTGAAAAGCAGACACCATGGATGCCCTATGTGATGCAGTACGGCATTGCATCATTTTGAGCGGCTTTGTAAAGTTATAAAACATATTGCAGGAAATCAAAAATTTTCTTTACTCGTTGATCTGATAGTACCTAGATATGTTTCTACGAAACCAGTTTGTTGGAAGTAGTTTGTTGCCGATTATTGTGACACAAAAAACAAAAAAAAGTTAGATAGATATTCTCTATTTCTAAGACCTCAATTTAGGTTGGAGGATGGGGACTGGTGCATGGCATGTTTTAACAGCTGTTATGAAATTGTTGAGCACGCATGCAACCCGCTTAGTAACGTCATTGTTTTGCTGCCTGACAACTGTGAATATTGATGGGGACTGCAAGTGGTTTACCAGGCACATCTGAAGAAAGAGATTCCTACATGTCTTTGTTCTCGCTGTGTTTGTCATTTCATTTGCAAATTTGTGCAAATGCTGCCAGGCAACACTACCATCTTGGCTTGAAATTTTCATAAAGAATGTCTGCTTCTATTTTTCGATAGTAGTAAAAGGAAATCTCCAAGTTTCCAGTTAATACAAGATGTAGTTCAGGCCCAGGTAACATTTAAATGTGTTGAAGTGTGTGAACCCGCTGGCTGTTCCGTGAAAGCAAGTCATTGATTGAAAGGATCCCTTGAGCAATGGGATGAGCTCTGACACGTGTTATTTCCAATCGAAGCTCTTCAGTGGACAACGTCGACGTTGTGTCGGCTAGCGGGCTAAATTCTGCAGACGCATGAAACCTGTCATGTGCACGAAGCACCTGCTTCTAATTGTTCGGCAACATTACTGGGTCAAGTTAATCGTCCATGGAAAACATGAAATTCTTAGTCCGAGAACTTTCATCGTTCTTTCACAAAGTGTTACCACGAGTGTAACAAGAGCAGTATCGGTGTGTCCCGTCTCAGTAATGTTTTATTAGGCAGAAGTATTGAGGCAGCATGAGCATCACACGCATGTCCATGAACATTGAATCCTTCGGATGTACAAGTGTCACAAAGAAACTGAATTACATTGAGCTGGGTGAACGTTGTTGAAGCGCAGTTAATCCGACAACCGTTACGAGTTAAAGAAGTCAGTTTCGCAAGGATGTATTGGCATACCCCCCCCTGCTTGAACTTTGTTCTCAAAGTACGAAGCAGGTTCCCCACTTTGAACAAAACAGTGTTCTGGCGCAATGCAGCTGTTGGGACCCAAAGCAATGTCTCAGAGATCAGTACCATACCTTCTGTTACATTTCCATTAGACAGCAGCAGTTCACCAACAGTTGTTTCAGATAAAGAGAGCCATGATCGGTCTGTCTGATCTACTGGCGGAGAGAGAATTGGCATCGTACCGAAAAGATCTTGGATATACTAGTGGATGAGGATCCGACCGCCATTCTGGCTGGGACTGCTAACAAAGTAACAGATGCTAATAAACAGTAATAAAAAAAAGAAAAATTTGAAGTTTTGGCTGAACATTACTGTGCACGCTAAATATGGCACTAAAACAAAGTATGAAAAATGCTTGCTTTGAAGGATATTTTTTTTTAAGGTTAACAGTTAAAATCTGAAGACATAATCAACATACATTTGAAAATCGTTTTGAACTCGTGAAAATGAGATATCTTAACAGTAATACTACGTACATTAGTTACATTAACAAAAATGTTCCTCAAATTAATATAAAATGTTAGTTGTCATAAATTGTTACTGTCTAGAAAATGTCACTTGTCAGGAGATGGCATCCATGTCGAAGAACTTCTCCTTTGTCAGGATCATATGCGATGAATTGGAAACGTGGAAATCTTGATTGTGGTAAGTTCCAAAATCATGTGCATATCTCTGCCCGACAAAGTCCTTCACGCACATCTTCAAGCACGCTTTTACTTGGATTAAAAATTATGACAAACTGTCCATCTCTGGCAACTGCCGAGTCTTGGCTAGTAATTCGTTTGGTATAAACTTTTCACCAGTACAAGTTACAAACTTTCGTTGGTTTGTTTAGTTTTAACTATCGTTAACCTTCGAGGAACACTATTTCGTTAATTATGCTGAGGTAAGTGAGGTACGGTGCAAATGCCTATTTTCCAAGAGGCACATTTTGGGGTGTTATTAAAAATCTTTTTTTATTTTAATTGTGAAATTTTTGATAATAAATAAATAAAGTAAAAAAATGAAGAAACACATAAAATTGGTTGCACACAGATTATTTGTGCTAATTTTGCACTAAAAGTTTGTGTTAAGCATCGTCTATCCCGGTGTTTTGAGGCATAAAATAATCTGGGTATTTTCTGGGGTTTTTTTAAGAAGAAAATATGGTTTATCTTTAAAACTTGAGTGGCAACCTTGGTGTCGAGAATGCTCTCGAAGAAAATATCATGTATAAAGGAAGGACATTGTTCCGCGGAAAGAGTGAGTGTAGTGTGTATTCAAATTGATCGTGTTTTTTCTTCGATTTATGCGAATTATTGCGTTTTTGGTTATTGTCGGGTTAAGTGGCCTTCGATGTTATTGCGGAGATATTTCGTAACATTTACATTTTGGATCAGGCTAAGATGGATAGCTTGGCTGAATATGAAACGTAAAAAGTACTGTTGATTGTGATGAGGGTTGGCATTCCTGTTCATGCAAAAAATGAAGCTTCTTCAGTAATCTTAAAAAGTACCGCCGGTTATAGGCAAGGAGTATCTGTCGAATTGGCTTTAAGTGTTGCAGGACCCAGAAGAAAAGCAACTTCCACTGTGTATGGTATATCGTAACCGATATATTGTCTTCGACCGCGGTCAATGAAACCGTTCAAAATTGCGAAGACATCGCTGATACTAAACATAAAGAAACATTGCCACTTAAGAGCATTCGATTTTTTTTTTCAGAAAGTAAGGAGGAAGAGATTCGGAAAGTAAGAAAATGTAAAAAAGACTACCATTGGTTGTACAATGCAAATAATGCAGTTAGGTGCTCATTTGAAGTTCTCTCAACTAATAGCAAAAACTGGAAAACCACGCACAATTAGCTGAAGAACTTATATTACCTGCTGCAAAAATCATGATTTCTGCATTGATCAACGAGAAAGTTGCCAAGACCTTTCCTTAATTACCTTTGTCAAATGACACAGTTAAGAAAACGAATCCGACGGTTTGTAAGCCCAACCCTACAGCCGCAACATACCACCTTTACAACTATCAACCGAAACAGTTATTAGAAAGAATTTGGCCGTGCTCCCCCGTCTCTTTGCTCTGCACTTGGACGCACAAAGCAACACAGACTAAAACCATCTAACAAAAATACCTTATTGTGCTAACGTTAGATATGAGCAGGAGAGAAACATTTTCAAAGACTTACTGTTCATTCATCTCCTCGTGGTACACACTACAGATGAAGAAGTATTTAACAGCTTAAACGAGTTTATAACATCTCATCGACATGAATTGGTTGTTGAAATGTGAGAGATGTTGGGCGATTAGCACAGACGGGCACGAGCAATGTCTGGAAAGCTTACTGGAATTGGTAGCACGGATTAAGGGAAATCTACCGTCGGTGACTGGTACCTTGCTGCATACATAGGGGGAAGCTCTAGTTGCTTGAAGATACCAAGAAAACTAAAAATAGACCCTTAAATGAATCAGTCAAAATTGTCATTTTTATATAAAAAGCAAATCACTGAATTCAAGACTTTTTGAGCAGCTTTGCAAAGATATGGACAGTGAACACCATCAACTTTTTGCTAGATTGTGAAGTTCGTTGGCTATCACGAGGCACAGTTTTTCTCGTTTTGGAATGAGAGACGAGATAAGATTATATTCCTCATGTGTGCAGCAAATTTCAACCTCAGCGATAGTTTGACAGATTTTTCCTGGTTAATAAAATTAGTATATCTGTCAGATATCTTCACTCATTTAAATAATGCTCAAACTTTATTATCTTCAAGGAGAAAAAGTTAGTGTTTTCAAGTTGAAGACAAGATCGAAGCAATGATAAAAAAAGTTGAAATTATGGCATCATCACCTATCGAACCGAATACTTCACAAAATTTTTCTTGGTTCCACCGATGAAGAGATTGTCTGAAGAGGACACATCGCTTATATCCCAACGACCATTTGAAAGATTTGCAACATAGTTTCCGTGAATATTTTTCCTGTTCTTGATGCAGCAAGCCAAAAACTGGATTAGAGATCCATTTCAGTTAAGTGTATGAACTAGAGGGGGCTCACACAGCAGATGGACGTCACAAGCTAATAGAAATATCCATGGATGGTGCTCTAAAATCGCTGCATCAGTTCAAAGGAACAGAACTATACCGAATTTCTGGGCTCACTTACAAGCAGATTTTTCCGCAACTATCGAAGAGGGCTATGAAAAGTATTGATAGCCTTTCGTAACGGGACATACTTGTTTGGTGAAAAATCATTATCTGCTCTCGTTTATCTTAAAAATAAGTATAGAAACCGTTTGAAAAACGTAGAGTCAGAACTCAGAATGCAGGTTTCAGCTATTAAGCCCGATATAACACGGCTTATAATTGAAATGCAGCACCAGCCTTCTCATTAATTAATTAATTAAAATTAACAAGTAATATTAGGCCAAGGTTCAGTGTTCAGGTATTATTATTATTATTTTTAATTTGGATGGAATCATTCCAATAAAAATATTATAGGAGTGTGTGCATTTACTTATTTCTTTCTTCCAAATTTGAAGACCCTTGATGAGCAACTTTAAATAAATATTTGATGCACTTTAGGGTTTTAAATCTTCAGTTACGTCTTGGTGGTCCACGGCAACAAAGGATATTTAAATGGGGTTCGTGGTAAAGAAAAGATTAAGAACCGCTGAACTAGACAATATAGCAAAACAGTTCATAACAAGATTGAATATATAATGATTTAGTAATGACACGGAAGTGAAGGTCTAATGAGGTTCTAGTATTATACATTCAAATTATCGAATAAATAGTAACTTAAGTATCACCGAAACATCCGACGCTTTCAAACCATCCTCTTCCCCCGTTTTTTTAAAAACACCATGACAGGAGATGGGCACTTTAGAACAAAGAAAAAAAAAACGCCCGCACTTAGATCCACACAGTTTGACACTTTTAATTAATTTTATTTACAGTAATTTGGCAGGAGTAATTACGCCGGGATCAGGCATTGGCAACTGAAGATATTATATGGGATTATAAACACTCTATATCCTAATTACATCATATCACAGGTTAAAATGGATATTTTTATTCACAAATTAAATAATTAAAAACACAATTCCTCATTTCCTGCATTTGCTTCCATTACTATTTAAATCGTCAACATTTCTTATTAAGAGTATCCATACATGTTTTATAAGTAAAGATAAATATTTTTACACATTTCAGAATAAATAGTTGACAGATCAGCAGGGGAAATAAGTTTCTATAGGAAACACATCCAAGTAATTAGTAACAGTCCTGCAAAAACATAGCAGCTGTACGATCTGATGCAATTATCAGCCGGAAGCAGAATTAAAAAATAACAGAGGTGAGTTAGGAATGTATAATGTCTCCTTCAGTGGCGTAACTGCAGTGTGAGGGTCCCCAGGGCACAGTTTAAATGGGGCCCTCCTTATTGAAAGGGCTCAATAACTGTCATTAATATACGGTACTGGTAATTCTGTATTTAAAAAAGAATGTAACTTCATCGTAATCTCAATTAACAGCATCTTTCAGGTCATCAAAGGAGCATAGGCTACCAACAAATTTGTGGCAGGTCTTCCTGTTCTATGCCATTCGCTCAAGATCGTACCATTTCTTCTTTATTATTTTCATTTCTGTCTCCAGAAACTGGGACATGCTATGACATGCTTCCGACCACTTCTTCTCGGGGGTCACACGGCGCTGGGACGCTTGGGAGGCGCTCAGTCATCCCGGGAGGTAGACGCTACGGGTTTCCTGTTTACTCAACTTACTAAGTTAACATAATATATTTCCCCAAGAGGATCAAAGGAGTCTTCGTCATCTCCAAGCACCATCGCCAAAAACCATGCTAAACAAACGACCTGCGCAGAGAAATTGATAACGTTGTAAGATTGTGGAATACCACACCTAGAATAAGCGGATAAATGCTACTTGAGCTAATAAGGACGACCAAAGATAAATAAACATATTATCAAAATAATATTCACCACGTCAATTATGTACAAAAAGTGTCTTACACAAATCAAAACCTGAAAGAAAACAAATACAAAACAGTTATTAAAAATAATTTTAAATTCAAAAACTAAAATTGAGAAAGATAAAGTATACCAAGCTAAAGCCAGTAACTGGAGCCTGTAGATCCGTCAAGCAGGGGCGTAATTAAAGTATTTGACACCCTGGGCTGGTCCTTCCACCCCATAAAACACAAAACAATATATCATGCTTGAAGATTTTTGAACAGCACAGTACTGTCATAGTAGGATCCGATGGTACCTTCTTCTTGGCTGTCACCAGGGGCGGACCGTCCCCTAGCACTCCTTTAGTACGTCATTCCCCTCAAGCACTATCGTACCAGGAGAGATGTGTTGAAGACGGTGGGAGGGGGCACCACCATTTACACTATATCATCATCATCATTTTCCTTTGGTATTTGATGTTATTAATTTTACATATAGCCTACGGAGCATGGAACCACAAACTGTAGCTGATTTCCTTGCAGGAAACCTTGACCAAATACTCACCTCCTCCTGCAGCAGTCGTTTCTATGGCAATTTCTTTTACTTAATGAGGTTGCCTTCCTCATGCACAACCTCATGTTAGTGGCCTGGTACGACATGCCTGAGGGTGTAGTAGTCATATTCTTTATTTGACCGTTCAACAACCCCTCTCCCCCCCCCCCCTTCACCCCCCCCCCGCCACCCCCCCGCCCCCCCCCCCTAGCCGCTAGACATTGTGAGACGCCATAACCCTAGCCCCGCTAACTACACGGACGAGCTGTACACCATATAGACATTGTGAGACGCCATAACCCTAGCCCCGCTAACTACACGGACGAGCTGTACACCATATAGACATTGTGAGACGCCATAACCCTAACCCCGCTAACTACACGGACGAGCTGTACACCATATAGACATTGTGAGACGCCATAACCCTAACCCCGCTAACTACACGGACGAGCTGTACACCATATAGACATTGTGAGACGCCATAACCCTAACCCTAACCCCGCTAACTACTCGGACGGGTTGTACACCATATAGACATTGTGAGACGCCATAACCCTAACCATAACCCCGCTAACTACACGGACGAGCTGTACACCATATAGACATTGTGAGACGCCATAACCCTAACCATAACCCCGCTAACTACACGGACGAGCTGTACACCATATAGACATTGTGAGACGCCATAACCATAACCCCGCTAACTACACAGACGGGTTGTACACCATATAGACATTGTGAGACGCCATAACTCTAATCCTAATTCCGCTAACTACACGGACGGGCTGTACACCATATAGACATTGTGAGACGGCATAACTCTAACCCAGCTAACTACGCGGCCGGGTTGTAAACCATATAGACATTGTGGGACGCCATAACCCTAACCCCGCTAACTACATGGACGAGTTGAACACCATATAGACATTGTGAGACGCCATAACTCTAACCCCGCTAACTACACGGACAGGTTGTACACCATATAGACATTGTGAGACGCCATAACTCTATCCCTAATCCCGCTAACTACACGGACAGGTTGTACACCATATAGACATTGTGAGACGCCATAACCCTAACCCCGCTAACTACACTGGGATATACACCATTTAGACATTGTGAGACGCCACAACAACGACCGACAGAACTTGCAGTGTGAAAGAAACAACAACAACAAAAAACAAAACAGACAAGAAATGTAATATGCTATCTAGAATACAGAACATTATATTCCCAAGCTATAACTCATTACATGGAAATGAACCCGATGTTACATGCACGAGAAAGGTTTCATATGACCTGCACATTGGCTAAAAATAATATATGGAATGAATTATATTTTTATTTATTATAAAAACCGACAAAGAAAATAACATATTTATTATAGAATAAAAGATAACAGGAAAAAAGATAAAAAAATGAAAAGTGGAAACAAAATACGCAGGGGTGAAAACTGTCAGAAAACATAGATGGAAAGAAAAATGATATGTTAAACAAGATGAGAGATGTTTCACCGACAGACATAACACAATTATTCATTGATGCATTCATTAACTTTCTACTCCTGAATGGAGCATAGGCCCCCCCCCCCCCCCCACAATATATGCCAAGTCTCCTGTCCTGTGCCATCCACTCAAACTCTTTCCATTTCTTCCTCATTATTTCTGTTTCTGTGTCTAGCTGTCTTCTCCTTGTGCTCTTGGTTCTGTCTCTCCTTGTGCTCTTGGTTCTGCCTCTCCTTGTGCTCTTGGTTCTGTCTCTCCTTGTGCTCTTGGTTCTGTCTCTCCTTGTGCTCTTGGTTCTGTCTCTCCTTGTGCTCTTGGTTCTGCCTCTCCTTGTGCTCTTGGTTCTGTCTCTCCTTGTGCTCTTGGTTCTGCCTCTCCTTGTGCTCTTGGTTCTGTCTCTCCTTGTGCTCTTGGTTCTGTCTCTCCTTGTGCTCTTGGTTCTGTCTCTCCTTGTGCTCTTGGTTCTGTCTCTCCTTGTGCTCCTGGTTCTGTCTCTCCTTGTGCTCTTGGTTCTGCCTCTCCTTGTGCTCCTGGTTCTGTCTCTCCTTGTGCTCTTGGTTCTGCCTCTCCTTGTGCTCCTGGTTCTGTCTCTCCTTGTGCTCTTGGTTCTGCCTCTCCTTGTGCTCTTGGTTCTGCCTCTCCTTGTGCTCCTGGTTCTGTCTCTCCTTGTGCTCTTGGTTCTGCCTCTCCTTGTGCTCCTGGTTCTGTCTCTCCTTGTGCTCTTGGTTCTGCCTCTCCTTGTGCTCTTGGTTCTGCCTCTCCTTGTGCTCCTGGTTCTGTCTCTCCTTGTGCTCTTGGTTCTGCCTCTCCTTGTGCTCTTGGTTCTGCCTCTCCTTGTGCTCCTGGTTCTGTCTCTCCTTGTGCTCTTGGTTCTGCCTCTCCTTGTGCTCCTGGTTCTGTCTCTCCTTGTGCTCTTGGTTCTGCCTCTCCTTGTGCTCTTGGTTCTGTCTCTCCTTGTGCTCTTGGTTCTGTCTCTCCTTGTGCTCTTGGTTCTGCCTCTCCTTGTGCTCTTGGTTCTGTCTCTCCTTGTGCTCTTGGTTCTGCCTCTCCTTGTGCTCTTGGTTCTGCCTCTCCTTGTGCTCCTGGTTCTGTCTCTCCTTGTGCTCTTGGTTCTGTCTCTCCTTGTGCTCTTGGTTCTGCCTCTCCTTGTGCTCTTGGTTCTGCCTCTCCTTGTGCTCTTGGTTCTGCCTCTCCTTGTGCTCTTGGTTCTGCCTCTCCTTGTGCTCTTGGTTCTGTCTCTCCTTGTGCTCTTGGTTCTGCCTCTCCTTGTGCTCTTGGTTCTGCCTCTCCTTGTGCTCTTGGTTCTGCCTCTCCTTGTGCTCCTGGTTCTGTCTCTCCTTGTGCTCTTGGTTCTGTCTCTCCTTGTGCTCTTGGTTCTGCCTCTCCTTTACTTGCCCTGTTGTTTTCACAATAAGGACTGTCTGGTGATGCTATCAACACTTTTCCTCAATCTGTATCCGGTCCATCACCAGTGTCGCCTTCTCATCTCTTGTACCACGGGTACACTTGTCTAGATCTTGTCATCTCTTGTACCACGGGTACTTGTCTAGATCTTCTCATCAGTTTAACGATGGGGACTTTGAAGTAAAATTTCAATAAATTGTTCAATATTGAATAAAATAATATTAAGTATATGTTCACTGTAGCTACAGACTTTGATAAATGGGCGCTTGCATAGAATAGAAGGATCATAGTGGTACGAGAAGATCAGTAATATGGAACTGATGACAAGAGCCAGGAAAGCGCATATTTGCTTTAATTCGGGTTATGTCATTGTTTAGAAGTGAGTCATATATGGGTCATTTCAAAACCAGATGAACGTTGTTCAGGTTTATTAAATAAGTCACGTTCTAAAATTGTACTCTGTATCAAAATCATGAACAAAGTATGCAAACTAGTTTTTGGCTCTATGGGGTTAAAGTGTAGGAATATCAAATATGGCCGACTGCCACGTCTGCTCTGCTATATTAGTTTTTGTTTTTGGTCACAGGCTACAATTAGTAACGATTGTCATGGAATACGCCTAATGCACAAAGCCGTCTGACATTGCTAAGCGAGCGATATAAAAATCAATATGTCGTGGACAACTTAAAAGTGCAAAGACCGACAAAAATCTATTGTTGCCAAGTCCGTGACACTTGTTGAACTATTCGATCTGCTGTGGTTAAAAATAACACGCCAATAACAGTTTGTTTCATCCGGCTAGTTTACCTTTTACCGTTGCTTACAGATATTAAAATGTTTTAAAGCTATGAACTGATCAATGGTATAGCACACTATTTTATATATTACGATACTGTTGCTGCTTCCCAAGCTATTTCTGTTTTTCGTTTGCAAAAAAGTGAGAGTTCTAAGGGAAATAACTTACTGTTTTCAAAATAATTAAGGGAGATAAAACTAGTAG
Organism: Oreohelix idahoensis; assembly: GCA_024509875.1. Taxonomy (NCBI): domain Eukaryota; kingdom Metazoa; phylum Mollusca; class Gastropoda; order Stylommatophora; family Oreohelicidae; genus Oreohelix; species Oreohelix idahoensis. The sequence goes on along the minus strand of JAMPIV010015082.1, from coordinate 18,475 downwards.
AAGATCTTCTTTATAATTTTCTAGGCATATTCGCAAGTAAAAAAAAAAAAAAAAAAACCTATAAAATAGTCTTTAGATGTACCTGTAGCAGCTTGGAAGGTAAACTTTCTAACAAATAAACCGCCGACGCAGATAGGATATCTGGATTGTAATATTGTTTAGTAATATATTGCCTCTCTTAGTCAACGTTGTTTTATAGCTAAAACTGATCAAAGATATAGCACACGATTTTATATATTGCAAAACTGTTGTTGTTTCCCAAGCTAGCTCCGTCTTTCGTTTGCAAAGAAGTAAGAGGTCTAAGGGAAATAACTTACTGTTATCAGAGATAAAATTAGTAGTAGATCTTTGTAATTTTCTGGGCAAGTTCGCAAGTAAAATATGTGACATTGACTAAGGGAGGCAATAATTATAATAGTTTAGATTAAAACGAAAACGCAGATATACCAACGTGCGTCGGTGGTTTAATTGTTAGAAAGTTTGTCTACCAAACTATTATAGGTTTATCTAAAGACAATTTTATAGGTGCCATTTTACATTGAAGTTATGCGTACTACCTACTGTGGAAAAGGAAAACTTCCATAAAAGTCTTGAATCTTTAGAAACTGGTGTGGATCTACTGTCCTGGTCATGTAGGGGTAAGCAGCAATGAAAGAGCTGACAGACCACCTTCGAGAACACCCATAGTCGGGACATTGGAAATGAATAACCTGTTAGAGAACTAAACTGCAATCAATGAATCAAGAAGTATAAGACTGCTGGAATTGCTAACGTATGTAAGACTAGCAGGGATGGACGAAGGAGAGGACGCATCCAGCGTGTATAAAACTAGTGCGCAACAGGAACAGTTAGCACTCATACCCTTCGGCATTTACTAAGGGAGACTAGGCACCTATGGGTTTGCCCGGAGTGCCATGATGTCGATTCTGATCAACAATAACGTAAACCAAATGTTGAAGTTATAGGCACCACATAACAATTAAGATATACCAACAACCTATTTTTTCGACAAACAAAAGAAATTATTGAAACAGCTCTGTTTTGTGAAAGCAGAAGTCAATACGGCGTCCGATATCTACATACAATAAGAACTATGGATTTTGAACTTTTTAAAATTGTAATGATCTTCTCTGCTTTTCCACATTAAAGGTTTTATTACAAATCGACAATCACAGTTCGAGGATATAAAAAAGAGCTTTATTTTGATGTCAATCGCAGGAATTGCACTCAGATAAAATTGTCACAATGTGCTGCAGCTCATCGTCTTCTTGACAAATTGTTCTAAAATTTGCTATCACTGAAACTCTGATAAATTTTATTTACAATATATTTTCTTTTAATTTGCATTAATTCAATACCATTTCATTAATAGCTTACGTTGTAGGAGATAGATGTAACAGAATGGGATGACCCCTCTCGATCTCTGTTTCACTACTGAAATATCAGTTTCATTTTTGTACTGATTTTTATTGTGTGCTTTCAATTGTCGCACTTTCGTTCTTTCTTTCTCTGCTATGTGTAGCAGATATTATGTATTTTCCTTCTTACACTCCTCTCAGGGATAAGTTATTACGTCCGTTTGTTTCCCGTCCCTTCGTTAAGCTTTGCAAGGAGCGGCAGAAATAATATTAACGACTGGCAGGTTGATAAAATTCCTTTGTACCAAATCTTGGCCTTGACAGATTAGCCCCACGAAAATGCCAGAGTATTAGCTAATCGCTGATAAAGGCCAGAGTACGGAACGAGCGTTTCGTTTCTTTTCTTTATCATAGTTATTGGTGGTACCAGCAGAAAGTACTATCTCTGGAATAAGAAGGGACAAGTGGCCTACGCTTTAAGACGAGGGACTAACTTTGTAGGCTTTCCTTGACATTTCTAGGAAACGAGCTACACCCGACAACCTTGACCAGCGATGAGCGTGAGCAGTGTAAAAAGATACTATCAGCAGGACAGAAACTACTATTGGCAGCTAAGTGCAAAATATACGCTGCCAAAGTGAACGTTGTTTCATCGACTCTACTATCAATCAGTGATGAAACTTTTCTTCTAAACTATTCAATTATTTTCAAACTGTTAAAACTTAAGTGATTATTAAATGTTGTTATTTGTAATTTTACAAATTTAACTTCGATTTAATCATTTTAAATGTACTGCATGTTTGTCTCAGTCAATTTACTACACACACTCTGAACAGAGCTATACCAGAATAATAAGAATTCCACTGAGTAAATCAGAGGTGGGGGCTTTATGAGCTAAAATTAATCATTGCTTAATTCTTCACAAAAGTAGTCGGCAGAATCTAGTGTGGGTTATCCCACGGAACCGCTACGGTATATATGAAGGCTGGTCAGAGCCACTCTGTAAAGTTGCTAGCCAGTGCGGCAATGATCCTGTTGTAACTGGTATAGAAAGCAGACCGTGGTTATTCGACTGCTGAGAATTCTATATTGTGACATTATTTGGGGGCGATCTGTGCTTCATTCCTTCAGTAATCAGTTACATTTGTTGTACTGACTAATCGCGTGCTTTTCTATGGTCAGCAGCTTTTTTCTTTTTCTGCTATGTAGCAGATATTTTGTATTTTCAAACATTTTTACACTCCTCTCACTGATATGTCGTCATGTCTGTTTATCGTCCGTCCCTCCCTGCTTTGCAAGGAACGGCAGAGATAATAATTAATCGACAACCATGTTGGTTAATCTCGGCTGTGGCCGACATCAGACTACATACTTGCATTATAATCGCCTAGCGCAGCTGTTTAATCGCTGATAAGGCCAGCGTGCATTCTTTGCCAAGATGGTAAAGAGACGGATTTTGTGTGCTCAAGCGGCAGATATCGAGATTACTCGCCTGTGCGACACATTTTGGACAGACATGCATGACATAATCGTTTCCGGCACACCTTGTTACAAAGACATTACTTTAGATTAAAGTAATAATACGTTATTTGTAAACATTGCCGAGAAAGGATCGGATGTTTTCATTCCATATATGGGAGACGTGACCGTTTGCACACGCATATGATTTCAGGCTGAAACAATTTTGAAATTACTCCACTAAACAAGCATGTTTGAAAGGATTGGAGCTTTCTTAGCATCGTAACAAAACACATGCGGGGGAAGACAGGCAATATAACCTGACACGTTTCAGTGTCAAGACTTACTTACTTAGTCGTTCCCCTTCTACCATGAGGTGTAAAGGTTTGGAAGAGAGAGCGCTAGACTATCCTATCGGCTGTCTTCCTCCTGGCCTGGTTCCATTCTAGTTCTCGGTCCTTCAAAGATTGTCTAATGTTGTCCTCCCAGCGTCGTCCTGGGGGTCTGGATCCGTGGCTCTTTGTTTCCCATGCTCGTCGTGGTAGCCGATCTTCTCCCATTCTGCAGACATGGCCAAACCATCTTAGTTGGGACTGTTCTACTTGGGTCTGCAGGGGGTGGGATTTTAGGCCTTGACGTATCGTCTGGTTGCGGACCATGTCTCTACTTGTTACTTCAACCACCTTCCTCGGATATCTCATTTCTGAGGTTTGGATCTGGCTTTTGTGGGTTGTAGTCATTGCCCTTGACTCACACCCATATGTCAAGACTGGGACATAGATGGAGCGGTATACAGCCATCTTCGTTTTCTTACCAACCTCTCTCTTGCTGAGGAATCCTCGAATTATGGCCTGAAAAAGTCTCCCAGCTGCTGCTTTTCGAGTGGCCAACTCTTCTTAGATGCCTCCATTTCGGTCTATAATAGCTCCGATGTATTTAAAGTGGTCGAACTGCTCCAGGACCTGTTCTCCCAGCTTAGTCTGATGTCTTCTTTCTTCTCGTGATATCACCATGGATTTTGTTTTAGAGCTGCTTATGACCATCCCCCTCTTTTCCAGCTCTTCCTTCCAGACTTGCAGGTTGGATTGGAGATGTGCCTCTGATTTAGCAATTAGAGCAACATCATCAGCAAATGCCAGCTCTGAAATACAGACCTGTCTCATCTTCCAGTACCCCACTGAATACATTCTTGTTCTCTCCTTACATGCCTTGATGACATCTTCCATGAGGAGTATGAAAAGATAAGGTGACAGGATATCACCTTGTCTTACACCAGTGGTGGTCCTGAACTCTTCTGACTTATGGTTTGCTGTCCTCACATAATTTCTGCAAGACTTGTAGAAGCTCTGTATAGCATGAATCAGAAGTGCTGGAATGTTCTTCCTTACCAAACAGTCCTAAAGTTTGCTCCAGGGGACCCTGTCAAACGCCTTTTTCAGATCTATGAAACAAAGATGGATTTCACTCTTATACTCAAGGGCCTTTTCACTCAGTTGTCTGAGTGTGAAGATTAGGTCTTGAGTACTTCGGTTAGCTCGGAATCCGCACTGGACCTCATCCAATTGTAGCTCAGCTAGGCGTCGGAGTCTCTGCTCTGGGACTCTAGAGTAGATTTTACCAGGGACACTGAGAAGGGATATGCCTTATAGTTTCCACATTGTCGATTGTCACCCTTTTTGAAAACTGGTGTTATGATGGCAATCTCCCAATCCTTTGGTATAGTCTTGTTGCACCACGCTGCCTGTAGGACCCTTAAGAGTAATAGGTTGCCTGATGCTCCCATGTACTTAACCATTTCTGGTGTTATACCATCATGCCCTGCTGCTTTGCCCATCTTGATTTTCTCCAGTGCTGCCTTCAGTTCTTCCATCTTTATGTCATCTTCATCACCATTGGTTTCCTCTTCTGTGCTAGTGGTTATCATTTCTGATGCCAGTGTCAAGACACTGCGAGGATCGCTTGCCAAGACGAAACCAGACTTCCAGAAGTTACAATTCAGAATTTTATTTATGAGGCCCGACATTGTGGAACATCTTGAAGGACTTAAAGAGCACAGGAAAACCATTTTAAGAAGGAACCGGAATCTGAGGAAACTGAAACACGGAGTCATAGTGGGAATTAATTGTTAAAATAACGACCCTGAAGATCACATTCCAGTGCCTTATACCTACTTCTCTGAGCAAACAGTCTGTGAGCCAAGATTGGCGTAAGTAGCACATAATACATTTTATATTTTTCATTACTAACATGTGAACTAATATGCATATATTGCCATGTGAATATTAATATGTGAAAAGTGCTAGTGGATATCCAAGTCATTTGAGGCTGGCAACCTCATCATATAGAATGATGATTTCATGAACCACCACTGCAAGGGCTGGTGACTGCTTTATTGCTAGTTTCTTACAGGGAACTAAAAGCATAGGTAGTCCCAAGTTCCATATGGAGCAGGGAGGGAAAGATGAAAGAAATGATATACATTCTAATATCTACATTTTCAAACCAGTGTAAATGTCTGTGTAAACATATTCTCTTTAAAATTAATGAAAGTTTCAAAGCTTTTCAATCAGTGTAGATGTAAATAAAAACATATTCAATCCATATTTTGAAAACTTTTCCTTCAGTGTAGATGTTATTGTAAACATATTCTATCTATAATATTAACCTTTTCATTTGAATGTAAAGTAAATATAAAGCTATTCAATTTAAATGTAAATAACGTTTTCTCTCGAGGGATTAAGCTTAATTCTCATCGAGGGTAAATTCTGAGGTAGATGGGATGGTGTAATAGGAATAGGAATTCGCATAAGCATATGCCGGGAAACGCAATACTCAGGCCAGCATTTTGTTTCTATTCTTTTACCATACTAGTTGGTGGTACCAGTTGAGGGTACTATCTCTGGAACATGAAGGGAAAAGTGGCATGAGCTTTAAGACGAGGGACCAACTTCGTAGACACTCCCTGACACTTCTGGGAACGCGCTGCGTCCTACAACCTTGACCAGCGACGAGCGAGATCAGTCTACCAAGAACCAACTTATCAGAAGGAGCAGAACCGTCACTGACAGCTACGTAACCCCTAAAAGCTGCCAAGTGACCTCCTTTACACACTTCTATTCCATCACAACAGTGATGATAAACTTTTTTTTTATAAATAATTATTCATTTCTTTAAAACCTTGTTAAAACCCAAATGACTTAAATCTGTTATTTGTAAATATAAAAATCTAATGTCGATTTAATCATTTTGAATGTATTGCATGTTTGTCTCAGTCAATTTACTAAATACACCCTATACAAGAGCTATACCAGAATAATAAGAATTCCACTGAGTAAATCAGGGTGGGGGCTTGAACGAGCTGAAATTAATAATTGCTTAATTCTTCATAAAAGGCGGCGGACCGATATAAGTTAACAATTGACCTGCCAATGCAGTATTGTTCTCTACTTCAGAAATATCGTATGAAATCTACCTTGAGATAGAAGCATCATTATCCTTCTATCTACAACTCTGCAAAGAGTAATTTTGGGCAAAGGTAGACACCTTTGAAGGCCCATATTAGATACTTTTGAGTTTTAGCCACTGTTTGACCACTACAGCAAAGCAGAGGAGGCAATTCCGTGACATATATTGAAGCATAAACGGACTGCTATCACCGTAATAGAGCCACAACAGTCAAAGAAATAGGGAAAAAGAACTCTACAGGGACACTGAATGTTGAAGGGTTAGGTGACAAGGCCCCAGAAATAATTAACTTTATGAAAACAGTAGCAGATCTTAGTTTAGCACAGGAGAAAGACCAAGGCGCAGACGGCATCTACAACGTTACAGAAATCCTACAACTACACGGATGTACAACAGCGAAAGCGATACATTTGTCTCAAGAACTAGAACGTCAGTTCCCAACACCGCCTCGCGGCAAAGTTTCACCCCCCCCCCCCCCCTCCCCTCCAAAAAAAAAAGAACGTAACAAACAAAACAGGAGAATGATACTTGGAGTCCACTTGTCATAAGACAAGACACAAGTTATTAGCTTGTTTAATGAGAAACTGCCTGATTATACAATCAAAACAGAGGAGTTTATACGCAGCGGTCAGAAAAACAAATGAGACAAACGTTGATTCGTTTTAAAGTGATTTATGTACATCCTCGTTTGGTTTAAATGTCATAATAAAACAAATATAACATGACCAGGGTCACTAAAATGTATAAGTGGCATTATCATTATTAGTTTTGCTATTATTATTATAAGTTATGTTTACAATATCGTAGATAGCCAAAAAGAGCCACGAGGATGTCCTGGAAGACGCCAGTGCACAAAGAAAGCATATTACTCACATTTGAAGCAATCCGTTTTCTGCTAGCATGTCATCAGAAGAGAATAGCTGGAGTATAATATGGAAAGAAGACAGCACAAGAACTGATGAACTACTGAGGACAGCACAAGAACTGATGAACTTCAATGAGGACAGCACAAGAACTGATGAACTTTACTGAGGACAGCAAGTTGTGAATAGACATAATCACCTATGTCAAAAATGTTTATACGAGAATGCGTGATTCCTGTATACACACATTGGGATGCTCGCCGGTGCTATACGGAGTTGGTACACTGTACTGAGATACTTCTTGTGTGTGATCTAAGGGAGGAGATCGAAGCACTGATGGGGTTGTCCGTGAGCAATGAGGATGGTCCTTAAAACCAAAACCAAACTGAGGCCAGCCAGTGGGCACGGTATTTGATGAAGAAGAAAAATCAATATATATATATAACCCCAGCTTTAGCTGTCACTAACGCTAAGGGATGCAACTTTGGTTGAAAGTTAGACATTAATTGTATTGTTTCCCTTATATGTACTCTCCAGAAAATAGTAACACTCGACAAAGAAAAGTGCGCAAATGACGGTGTGAACAAAAATATTTATAGAATCTGTGACCCCGTATACACACATTGGGATCCTCGCTGCTGCTACGTATTTGTGTACTGTGATGATGAACAGCGGTTAAAAAAAAATACTTTTGAATAAGTAAAATTGCCGTTAGGTATTGTTGCTTTTGAATTTAATTCCTGTTTTATGACGGGCTTTTACACTAGTGTTTACAATAAAAACTTACCCACTGAAATAGACACAGCACAAGCACAAATAATAAAGACACGACACAGATGGTATTAAGTTTATGCTCCTACACGATCATTCACCAGCTTAGCTGTGTTGTATCAAAAAGTGATGGGCTAAACGCACTAACTGCCTGGTTCATACGTCATTACAGGCACAAAGAAACACGGAAAAAAAGAGCAGGAACTTACGTAAAGGGAGGTGGGAGAAACATGTCTTATGCTCCTGGTTCCAGGTTAAACATTACCTGCCCAGGTATGATATAACTGCTGTACACCTGGTATAGAGATTCGACGGAATATCTTTACGTTGATGTGGGTTGGGACTAACATTCGCGATGAAGATTCTGGCATGGAGAATACCAGATAATAACCCGTGTGGTGTAAGATGTTTTCTTTTTTTCGGATCCATATTACCCACATTCAAACTCAGCCACACCTACGCATTTACTCATCTGTCCACTAACTCTTTAATTTATGCACCGGAGAGCACTTTAGTTTAGTCACTCAGTCATTGATACTGTGCTTTACTCACTAACCTACGCACTTGGCACATCTCTCCATTACTCACTTCTCTTCCAAAATCAAAAGGTGTTTTATATTCAGATATGCATCTTAACTACAGACGAGACAAAATTCATTTTCATTTTCTTGTCGTTACACTCCAGCCTTGAAGCGTGGTGGGCAGCTGAAGATTGTGTTCTTGTCGTTACACTCCAGCCTTGAAGCGTGGTGGGCAGCTGAAGATTGTGTTCTTGTCGTTACACTCCAGCCTTGAAGCGTGGTGCGCAGCTGAAGATTGTGTTCTTGTCGTTACACTCCAGCCTTGAAGCGTGGTGGGCAGCTGAAGATTGTGTTCTTGTCGTTACACTCCAGCCTTGATGAAGCGTGGTGGGCAGCTGAAGATTGTGTTCTTGTCGTTACACTCCAGCCTTGAAGCGTGGTGGGCAGCTGAAGATTGTGTTCTTGTCGTTACACTCCAGCCTTGAAGCGTGGTGGGCAGCTGAAGATTGTGTTCTTGTCGTTACACTCCAGCCTTGAAGCGTGGTGGGCAGCTGAAGATTGTGTTCTTGTCGTTACACTCCAGCCTTGAAGCGTGGTGGGCAGCTGAAGATTGTGTTCTTGTCGTTACACTCCAGCTTGACGCGTCAGCCTTCTTGTCGTTACACTCCAGTTGAAGCGTGGGCAGCTGAAGATTGTGTTCTTGTCGTTACACTCCAGCCTTGAAGCGTGGTGGGCAGCTGAAGATTGTGTTCTTGTCGTTACAACTGCCTCCAGCCTTGAAGCGTGGTGGGCAGCTGAAGATTGCCTTGAAGCGTGGTGGGCAGCTGAAGATTGTGTTCTTGTCGTTACACTCCAGCCTTGAAGCGTGGTGGGCAGCTGAAGATTGTGTTCTTGTCGTTACACTCCAGCCTTGAAGCGTGGTGGGCAGCTGAAGATTGTGTTCTTGTCGTTACACTCCAGTCTTGAAGCGTGGTGGGCAGCTGAAGATTGTGTTCTTGTCGTTACACTCCAGCCTTGAAGCGTGGTGGGCAGCTGAAGATTGTGTTCTTGTCGTTACACTCCAGTCTTGAAGCGTGGTGGGCAGCTGAAGATTGTGTTCTTGTCGTTACACTCCAGCCTTGAAGCGTGGTGGGCAGCTGAAGATTGTGTTCTTGTCGTTACACTCCAGCCTTGAAGCGTGGTGGGCAGTGATAAGATCCCTGGGTGTTCTGATTACATAACTTAATAGAGTTGATAACTCTATTTTCTTTGCTCATCATTAGTTGATAAATATAAGCTCACTAGAACATCACCAGAGCTACATGCTGTGTTGTTGTGTTGCTTGTGGTTAGAGTATGGAATGTCAACTCGACCTACGCAGTGGTGTGTAGACATAGATTGAGAGTCTAATATGCGAATGATAAGAAGAGTTCGTGGTGTTGACAAATGGTCTTTTTCTCACACTCATGTATGGCTGGAAGTCATCGACACCAACGACTGTGTACCTTTGCTACAGTTTAATTGGACGTACACACTCGACAGCAAAGATAGTGACAAATCACAGGTTGGCATAATACATCATGGTACAGTGGATAAATGGTCTTGCAATGATACATGGGCACTCATGTAGAATAATAGCATAATGGATTGTCAGTAGACAAGCACTCAGTATTGCCCATATATATATATATATATATCATCTGAGTTTACTGACAAAGCACGTCAGATTATAAACAACAGTCAAGATGGCTTCTAGACCTAACCTCGTCTAGTGAAGATTCCTTACAATAATGTTCAGCACATATTTTCCATATAATCATATTGAACCGCTAGTAATGGGTTCTCATGTGTAGCAGTGATCTCTGGACTCATCAAGCGATAATACGGGACATCCCTTTCTCTTCTTGACAGTCACAAAATATGTGGATACAAGATGGCTTCTCTCGTGAGCTGTCACTCACGTTTGGATACAACTGAATCAAAGTTAATCATTCATTAAATGTTCTCGTTGCTCTGTAGATTCTATCATAATACAATTGATTTCATCATACGAGATATAATGCTGCTAGGAATGAATGTCGTTTTCATCTAGTTAAATATATTCTCTCAGACGTACAAATCGTGCCTATCGAAAAACGGTGGCTTCGAAAGAGAGTTCGTAAGGAGTATCTTTTGTTACCTTGGTATCAGAAATATGATTCTGCCATTCCTTGGCAATAAGAATAAACACTGGGGTAAAGCATACAGGATAGGTCTAAACGTCTATCACTTTCCCCATCAATCTTGAGATCCCTTTTTCCGGCGACAAGCCGCTACACAAAAAATCACAGCCCCCATCAGGGCGAAGCCAAATCACACCTCTCTAGCGACACATCCGCCGAACAGCCCTTTGACCTTTCTAACGACAAAAGACCATATAGTTCGACTTAGATATGTAAAGATATACAGATATAAGACAGACTCGTCCTACCCAGACAAACAATACACATAAATTCAGGCCATAGATACACCGAAGCAAGAACAACCTATTTCTACCCAAACAAAGAATAAATCGCAGAAAAACTGGATTCATCCGCGGAGTTCGATCGAAACTCCTTTCAAGGGGAAGTAACTCAATATTGACTTTTCCTTAAGCAAAGAAGAGTATCTATTTTGTTTACAAAATATTTGCGAACATAACAAGCATACAAATGTATAATATTGCAAGATATCAAAGACTGCACGTAACAGTCTTACCACACCTCCCGGGAAAAAAAATGAAATATTTTTTTTTCTGAAATACATCTAGGAGCAACGTACAATAGGCTCACAACGCATGAATAATGCGCAGATGAAAATATCAGGAATAAATATAACGCCTAATATGAGGCTACGTCGACTTATGGAGCGACTGGTGAGAATGTATCTCATAAACTGAGAGAAATTATTTCTCTACAAGTAAATTTTTCCAGGAAGGTGTCATCAAAGTATAATACAATTCTGGCAATTACACAATGCCTAAAAAAAATTCATACCATAATTTCGTATTAGATATCTTAAATTTATGATTTATGAAGAAAAATCATCAAAGCACAGCGGTGAATAAACATCAATGAACCGCTAAGTAGTGATACAATCATTATATTATTAAATTACAAATGTGTATCTATCTTGATATAGAAAAGGAACTACTATAGAACTAGACATATCAAGAAGTCTAAGACCTAATAGTTATGTGGAATCATGTGGGCATCTTGACAGAATGTCTGCCATCACATTATCTGATCCACGAATAGCTCGCACAGAGAAATGAAAAGGTTGAAGAGCAATTGCATATCGAGTAGACCTCGAGCTCTTCAAATTCTTACTCTGTATAGCAGAAAGAGCTTTTTGGTCGGTTTCTACTATGAAATGTGCGCCTAGAAGGAATCTCTGTAGTTTGAGGATCGACCAAACCATAGCTAATAGCTCACGGTCTAAAACCGAATAATTCCTTTCTGCCGCATTAAGTTTTCTGGAAATATACATTACCGGATGCAGAGTTCCAGAGTACTCTTGCATTAGTGCCGCTCCAATCCCAGTGGATGAAGCATCACTACGAAGAACAAATGTCTTATCTTTAGTAGGTAACACTAAAATAGGTGGTGTTGAAAACAATGTTTTAATCTTATCCAAAGAGCATTGGCATTCCTGAGACCAGTGGACCATATTAGGCGAACCTTTCTTTAAAAGTGTAGAAAGAGGTGCCATGATAGAGGATAGATTCTGAATGAATCTGCCATAAAATTGAATAAGACCTAACAGACTTCTCACCTGTTTTTTAGTTTTAGGGATAGAGATGTTAAGTATCTTACTAGTATTATGGTCCTCTGTCTTTAGGAAACCATGACCAACTCGGTGGCCTAGGAAAGAAATTTCGCTAAAACCAATATAGGCTTTAGAGGGTTTCGCTGTCAGGTTGTGCTCGCGCAAAGTAGACAGCAATTCATCTAACCCTGAATAGTGATCTTCCCAAGTATCGCTGAAAAGACAGATGTCGTCTAGATATGCAATGACATCTGACCGATAAGATAGGATTCGGCGCATCATGCGTACGAATGTAGCTGGTGCGTTCATAAGACCGAAAGGCATAAAATTCCATTGGAACAAACCTCTAGGTGTTGAAAAAGCCGTGAGAGGTTTGGCGCGTTCAGATAAAGGAACTTGCCAATATCCTTTAGACAAATCAAGTTTAGTGAAAAAATGAGATTTGGAGAGTCGAGTAAGTAGCTCTTCCAGTAAAGGCATAGGTTCGGCATCGAACTTCGTTACTTGATTCAATTTGCGATAGTCAACGCAAAGACGTATGTTATTGTCTTTTTTCCGAACAATAACCATCGGCGAAGAATATGCAGAGGTGGATGGTTCGATTATTTTCAAATCTATCATCTCATCCAACTCTTTCTCGACTTGTGCTTGAAAATGTATAGGTATAGGATAAGGTCTAACCCTAATAGGAGTATGGTCAGTTAGAACAATGTCATGTTCAATGACATGAGTTTGTCCAGGGATGTCAGTGAGTACATCCTGAAATGTTTGCAACATAGTTGAAACTTGACGCTGTTCTCCTAGAGACAAATCAGGAGAGACAGTAACGTTCTTCCATGATTCACTAGAATGAAGTGGGATCATTGGAAGAGGAAGATTTACATCTGAAAAACTTGTTTCCTCATCCTGTATCACGGACAGTGATGAGTAATGACCATGTTGTACTGGAGAATTGTCCGTTGCTTGGAAAATACGTTGCAAATAATCCGGACGTTCATGGAATTCAGTAAGCATATTGATGTGGAAGGTTTTATGCTTCCCATCAATATCGACAATATAGTCGACATCGGAAATTTTCGATATTATATCGTACGGACCTTTCCAAGAAATAAGTAGTTTGTTTTCCCTACAAGGTAGTAATACAAATGCTTTGTCACCAGGACAAAGTTGTCGTAAGCATCTCTTCTTATTGGCAAATTGCCTCGCCTTCTGTTTCGCAAATTCAGAAGAAGAAGTTGCTAATTTGCATGCTTCGATAATCTTTTGTCTCAACGCGATGACATATTCGTAGGATGACTTTGTGTCATCGTCAATATTGTCAGCTGTTATGAGATCATGAAGCAACGACATAGGGCCACGCGGACGCGCGCCAAAGACGAGTTCAAAGGGGGAAAATCCTGTATGTTCATTGGGGACCTCTCTGTAAGCGAAGAGGGCCGCAGGTAAAACTCTGTCCCAGTCTTGAGGATGATCCTCAGTTATCTTCCCTAGTAAGTTTTTAAGTGTTCTATTAAGGCGTTCGACCATCCCATTAGACATTGGATGATAGATACTACTTAAAGATCTATCTATCTGCAGAGTAGACATTACTTGAGACATGGTATCTGATATTAGTTGGGTGCCATGGTCTGACAATATCTCTCCGGGGAACCCCAGACGAGAAAATATAAGCCAAAGAGCATCTGCAATATCAGCAGTAGTAATGCTCTTCAGAGGAATAACCTCTGGCCAACGTGTGCACATATCAACACACGTCAAGATAAACTGATGTCCTCTGGCAGACTTGATCTTAAATGGACCAATAATGTCTATGGCCATTTTTTGAAACGGCCGAATAGGAATGTCTGCCGCCTGAATGGGTGCAGCATGCCGTGGACCTTTGGATTTAACTTCCTGACATACTTTACAAGATCGACAATAAATCCGTATGTCCTTGTTTACCAATGGCCAAAAGAAAGCCGCAAGGACTCTTGACTTAGTACGGGAAAAACCCATGTGTCCAGCACACTGAGAGTCGTGAGCGTGCTGCAAAATTTTAACTCTCAAATTCTTGGGAACCAGGATTTGAGAATGACTTGACGTAATGGAGTCTTGAACCATACGTACAAGTACGCCATTCTTCTTTGTAATCCACGATTTAAGACTTGTGTCTTTATTAGGATCACCTTTAGTTGCAAGAATGAAGAATTTCTTCAGAGTGGGATCATCTTCTTGCTGTTTTATAAACGAGTCACGAGAAATTACCAAGGGATCATCTTGGTTATGCACTTCATTATCTTCAGTAGATGAAGTTTGTGGCATATTAAGAGCCTGAGCTCTAGTGACTACAGCGTTAGCAATCTGCATGTTTTGCCTTTCCCACGCGGAAATTTGTTGCGGAGTGCATTCTTTGACTCCATGATTGCGACCGATGATGAGGTCAGCGATCGGATTCGGAAGAAGACATGCGTGTACATCTCCTGTAAAGAAAGGAGTAGCAATCCTAATGATAGCAGTAGAGTATTTCTCTAATGTGCCGCCAAATGTTACACATTTGACTACTTGTCCAGTGGCACGGGAAGGATCTACGAGTGACTGCCTAACACCAATTGTGGTGCATCCAGAATCAAATAGCACGGAGACTGGATTGTTATTTACTAAACCCTTATGTAAGACAAGAGAACCTCTTCCATCATGCGCGACTGATGCAGGAAGAGCAGGAAGAGGATGGCCGCAGCTTAAAGTAGACACTGTGGTTGGCTCAAATAATGTTTTGCATTGGGGGCACTGAGATGCTCTCCCAAAATCAAAAGCGGCACATGCCATATTATTAGCGTCATTATTGTCTTTACTCTGTTTATAGGCTTCATGGGACTCTTGTTGTGCAGAGTTTGCCTGAAAATGTGGTTTATGTCTTCTGTTTTGAGATCTACCTCGGTTATTATTACCTCTGTAGTTATTGTTACCTCTATTGTAACCCTTATTTGGGTTTGAGTCATAGTTCTCTTGGTTACCATTATCATATTCATTATAATGAGTATCTCTGTAATTGCGATCTTGTTGACTCCAAGACGGATACCTCGGATAGTTTCTATAATTACTTCCTCTATGGAAATTACTATAATTGTGACCACCCCTGTGTCGAGAGCTATCAGCTCGTCTCTAGTTCTTTGAAGAAGAACCCTGAAATGATTGGTTACCTTGGTTTTGATAACTATTATGGTTACCTTTTTTATCAAATCTGTTTTGAGGTCCCTGAAATCTGTGTGAATAATTGGGATTGTATGGTGTTGCTGAAGCAACTGGCATACTCTCCTTAATCTTAGTGTTGCCAAAAATCACGTCGGGGTGTGCAGTGACATATTGGGAACAATATTCTTCCATTTCCTTTAGAGATTTGGGTTTACGCTCATGTATAAATTCAAGGAATGGTTTGTTAACACATGACATAATCTTATCTCTGAGCAACAAATCCATAAGTCCTTCATACGTTTTTTCTGTTTTAGAAAGCTCAATCCAACGATCAACTGTGAGACGTGCCTTTGCAATGAATTCTGAGAATTCTACACCTGTCTCAGGCACTATCGTCCTAAACAAAAGGCGATAGACTTCCTCACTTAGCTGGTATTTTTTTTATCAAAGCCGCCCTAATGACATCATAATTATCCTTATCTGCTTCTCCTACAAGGCATAATCTAGTCAGAGATTCACCTTTCAAGTTTTCTGCTAATTGATTAGCGTATTGTGATTTATCCACATTATGTGTACGACAAGAACGTTCAAATCTATCCAGCCAGAATGTAATATCGTCACTGGACTGATTGAACGGTGGAACCTTAACCTTGTAAGTAGAAGGTTTACCATTACCACTAGATGCCTGATTAACATTAATCATACTTGTCAATCTCAATTTCTCTAACTCAAATTCATGTTCTCTTATTGCTTTTTTCTCTTCCGCTTCTAATCTTCTTTGTTCAGCTTCCCTGTCTAATCTTTTTTGTTCAGCAGCAGCTTCTCTTTCTAATTTTTTTTGTTCAGCTTCACTGTCTAATCTTTTCTGTTCAGCAGCAGCTTCTCTTTCTAATTTTTTTTTGTTCAGCTTCAAATCTCCTTTCCTCCACCTGCATCTGCAATTTCTTTAGTTCAGCAGCAGCATCAGCTTCTTTTTCTAATCTTTTCTCTTCAGCCAGAGCTTTTCTCTCTTCTGCAGCAGCTTTTTTCTCTTCAGCAGCAGCAGCAGCTTTTTTCTCTTCAGCAGCAGCTTTTCTCTCCTCTGCAGCAGCTTTTCTCTCTTCTAATTGTTGACCAGTCTTATCAAGGGCTTTCCCTTGTATAATGAAGTATTCTAATGTAGACATGATGTCTAACATTAATACTAATCACCTGAAATAATAATAATACCACAAGTTCTTAATGACTTGATTAATCAGCACACTATCCCAATATCTGTGGGTCACAAGCCTTAATAAGGTCTTGTATAACAGTAATAATAATCAAGTACTGGTTTATACCATAATCCAAGTGTAGTGCACAAGCAATAGTGTCTTATGAAATATACCTATATAAAACATATGTCAACCAACAGAATACATAAAGTACAAATAAGACTGACAATACGAAAACGTTTGCAGAAATGTAATAAATCAAATAGGGAAATCAATGAAAGTAATCACTGAATCTGCAAGGAATAACAACACAAATGACGTCACAGTATATGAATATAAATTGTGAATAGAACTGAAAGATAGTAAAGGGTAGACCAACAAATTACAAACAATTCAAAACAAAACTAAAGAACAAAGAAATATTACAAAAATAACAATAATTACAGTCTTCACAGCTAACACAAATAGCAACTAGTTGTTGCAAGCAAATTTCCAATTAAGGAAATTGCACCTAAAGAAAACGCCCACAACGGACCCTCTATGACGTGGGATATTCTGTTGTGAGGACGCCGCCCAACGTAAACACAACCCGCTGACATATAAACCAACATACTATACAAACAAATAACATGTAAACATAAATATATAAATTATGTGTAAGATAGTATGTGTTGCAAAATAGGCTCAGTTTTACAGTAATGGCAAAGTTATTCTTATGAAAATAAATAAACTGCTAGTTTATTGAATTACAAATTCTGGCCTTAAATATTAAAGTTCAACACAATAGCAGAACATAAGAAGATCCATCGATGAAAGTAGGGCTTCTTAGTTCAATAATACTGTCTTCCTGTTAATATTGACAAGAATTGATCCAACTGTTCTGTGAAACTCTGTAATGTCTAATGTAAAAATTCAACAACGCTGACCTACATACTGCATTCACTTGACAGGTCACGTGACGAAGTGTTGACAAAGAGCAAACTAATACTGCAAGTGTGTCGTATCAGCCACAGGAAACGGTCTGGTATTGGTAGTCTGTTGACTTCTCAATTTCTGCGAGGTCAAACCCAGAAAGCTGGTCCACCAGTTGATAAGATCCATATGGATTACATAACTTAATAGAGTTGATAACTCTATTTTCTTTGCTCATCATCATTAGTTGATAAATATAAGCTCACTAGAACATCACCAGAGCTACATGCTGTGTTGTTGTGTTGCTTGTGGTTAGAGTATGGAATGTCAACTCGACCTACGCAGTGGTGTGTAGACATAGATTGAGAGTCTAATATGCGAATGATAAGAAGAGTTCGTGGTGTTGACAAATGGTCTTTTTCTCACACTCATGTATGGCTGGAAGTCATCGACATCAACGACTGTGTACCTTTGCTACAGTTTAATTGGACGTACACACTCGACAGCACAGATAGTGACAAATCACAGGTTGGCATAATACATCATGGTACAGTGGATAAATGGTCTTGCAATGATACATGGGCACTCATGTAGAATAATAGCATAATGGATTGTCAGTAGACAAGCACTCAGTATTGCCCATATATATATATATATATATATATATATATCATCTGAGTTTACTGACAAAGCACGTCAGATTATAAACAACAGTCAAGATGGCTTCTAGACCTAACCTCGTCTAGTGAAGATTCCTTACAATAATGTTCAGCACATATTTTCCATATAATCATATTGAACCGCTAGTAATGGGTTCTCATGTGTAGCAGTGATCTCTGGACTCATCAAGCGATAATACGGGACATCCCTTTCTCTTCTTGACAGTCACAAAATATTTGGATACAAGATGGCTTCTCTCGTGAGCTGTCACTCACGTTTGGATACAACTGAATCAAAGTTAATCATTCATTAAATGTTCTCGTTGCTCTGTAGATTCT
>JAMPIV010015080.1:160000-237067 GCA_024509875.1 Oreohelix idahoensis | reverse complement strand
TCGTTTACCTTGAAGCCCTATACACATAACACCCAAATGTCCCACATTTTCTCATGTACTTTCATAGGCCCCATAGGATACCCAGGTATCAGAAGAATATAAGCATTTCTCATTTGCAATTCATGGGGCCTAATAGGCTAACCCAGGCGATCAGAATAAAAGATAAGGATATTCTCAGGTTGCTTTCAAGCCCTAGAGCTACCCAGGGTATCAGAGAGAATTAATAGACATTTATAAGGTGGTTCATTTACTCGCACAACCATTCTTTTCAAGTACTTTACCATAGACATTCTGCAGGGTGGTGATGATTCGATAGTTGCTGAGCAATGTGGAATCTTTACCAGTGTGGCAAGGATTTCAGATGATAAGGATAAAGATAGTATCCAGACCACAGAAAAGAATAACTGGTGAAGGGATGACAGAATAAAGTCGGGCTGTTAAGCTCACAGTTCAGATATTCCAGAAGTAATGAACAATTGGCTACTTTGCCTTCTCGCTGGACTTATCCTTTACTTCTAGGGAAAAGATAATTGGCTCCAAAATATCCTTTTAGCTTACAATTATCTTAACACAGAAAACAAGACACGTATCAATGAAAATAATTCAATAACTTTAGTTGTAAAATCAAATCCAAACATTTATTACTTAACTTAATATTTCCAAATAAAATCACTGTTTTAAAATGGAGAAAAATTTACAGCACAGATTGCACAAAAGAGATATTTACAGTCTTTGGTTATTGTGACATCATTTTCTTTTTGCGCCCTTATCTCTCTCCTTCATCCGCTTATTATTTAGCATATTTTATGCATCTACATTCATGTTTGCTCTGACTTCTCCCCAGAATTGTTTACGTAAACCAAATTGGCTGTCTGAGAAATCTGTCTGAGGTATTTCCAAAAACACAGGTGATAATACGTAATCGTTTCCGCTGGGCATCTTTGTATCAATATTGCAGAAAACATGACATATGAGACAATGTGGGCGGAGAGCATTAGCCTGGAATAAGTTCACATATTTGCTTGTGAGTTTGCTTAAAGATTGCAATCAGAAGTATTACTGCTGTGATAAAGTACATTAATACAACAATAAAATTATAACATGTGTAGAATTAGACATACTAAAGTTGTAATGCGTCTTCATTACCCGCGCCAGTAGTATTGAACTTATATACGCGCCCGTCAAGGGTTAACGGTAAAATTTTGAAAACCACAAGTTTAGTTGTTCCAGGAAAGAGAGTACGATTAAAAGCAGTGGAAGCATAAACGAACGCATAAAAAGTGAAAGAGCGAATACATGCTGTCGGCTTGTCAAGTGTTTAGATGCTTGAAGTAGCTAATCAAGACGACAGTGCGAGACGATGCCGTTAGTTTGTGTTCGAAAAGGGTGTCCGCAAGCTTGATTAGAATTTTAAAATGCCGCAAAAACCCACTACTTTTTTGAACGATAGGCACACTGATAAAATATATACACACACAGATAGCGCTTTCGCAGAAAAGAGTCAAATTTTATAGGGTATCAGACTAATAGTTTCAGTTTGAGAAACGCAAAAGAGAGGGGACGAGATGGAGAGTTAATGTAATGTTAGAAAATTGAAAACTGATATGAGAAAAATATGGAATTCTTTATTAATAGAGTATTAACACAAAACTTAGTTTGATGGCTTATTGGTCTTCTAATAAATAATATGCTTTCAAATAGAAAATCTAACAGTAGATAGGAAGTTATTGACAAAAGACTGTATTGGTTATGACAGACCAACCAAAACATGATCGTCTCTACTCTCGCTAACGGTAACATTTTTGACGCGTCCTTGGAAAAAGTACAAGTATTCTATTAGAAAGGGGAGGAAAATTAAAAAGTTAAAAAGTGAGTGAGGAGAAAACTTGTTATGGTCTAAAACCAAGACTGTTTTTAACTTTTATGCTAAAATGTGACCGACGTACATTTGAAAAATTGAGATGTAATCTTGACTATTTTCAAAATTCAAACTAAAAAGCTTGGTCTGCCAATCTGATTGGCCCATGCGTTTGATATTATGGGGAAACTTAGATAGGAGGTCACCATGTGTGTATTATAGTCCCTTAAGCAGGGCGTGTGATAGTCTGATGTGATCTGCCTTAGAAATACTTATAAAACTAAACCAATTAGGCTTCACAGTCAGCCGGCAGTACATCTGGAGTCTGCTAATCCACGTACCTGTGTTTATTCATTGAATTGCTGGGTCTTATCTGGCACTAGTCCGGTGTCAGATGTCTGAAAAAAGCAGTTGAGAAGTCTTTTTATTTCCAGTAGTGACAGGGATCTGCAGAGTCCACCCTGTTACTTTTAGGCCATCATCAAATTGATTGTTTTTAGCAAGAACACGGACAGTTCCCGTTGTGCCAGTTAAGTATGATATCTGGCACACAACCCTTCATCAGCTTCAGAGAATAGGGCACCCTTGTGAACTTTAATAACATTATACTTATACTCCCAAAGAGTTAACACGGACAGTGGTGTAGAACGTAACTGGGCATGATTAAAGAATCCCAAACAGCCATCCAGTGTTAGAAGCCATTAATAGAAACACTTTAGGAATCATATTAGTATATTTGAAATATATATGTTTGGACAAGTTGTCCCTTTGGGTTAAAAGTATTTTATGTAAATATATCTTGAGTTCTTTTGATTTTGAAAGTCCTGACCAGAAAAATACTAGGTTCAGGACAAATAAATATTGTATAGAAAAGAGTTACATGTGAAAATTTAACCCAGGTGTCACTTTAGTTGATCATAGACTTTAATATTTGTTTATATGGTGTGTGTGTGTGTGTGTGTGTGTGTGTTAGAGTTAAAATACCATCACACCACACTGTCATAAACCTAGACATTATACGTAGCTATCAGACATACTAGTCAAGAATAAGTCTGTTTCAGGCCATAAGGTGGTAGCAGAAAGGTCTCCTGATAACTCAAACCATAATTTGTTATAATCAGGAACCTTCACAGCTGGCCTCATTCAGGACAATTGAAATACAGAGCAACAACATTACATAACATCAAAAACCACCACAACTGCCTTACTAGAAAAAAGTCACGAGTTGGAATTTAAAAATTTGATATCTTAAAACATCGCAACGTCAAATTATCAACTTCTAGAAGCCAAGAGAAGGATCGGACTAAGAATTCCAAAGTTATAAGTGACAGATTGAAGAGTTTGTTAAACTTTGAAACTTAAAAAGTAAACTCGCATGCTTTATATACAAAGACTGGAAACTTAAAGGACCAAGATAGAGTATTAGTGCAACTTAGAAACTTAAAAGTAAACCCGCCTTTTTTAAAATACAACGACTGGAGACTTATGGGTTCAGATCACCCGTCATAAGAGGAATACTAAAATTTCCCAGACCAAGTGAATATAAAGCATCTAACCTAAGTTGTTGTGTCCATTCTAAGCTTTGCCAGGAGATTTTGTATAACCCGGTTTGGAATAAGGTAAACGTTTATTTTACAAATGTGAGTTTGACAGGTCTTCTTGCTAGTCGTACAGAAAACAGACAGCAGAGGTTCTTGTGGTGTAGGCTTTTGCACGTCAAATGTGAGTAAGAATGATGATGATTGTAGTGCAAGCAAGTGTGGCACTACTAGATTGTTGCTATGCGTACCATACATGTGATGTATCATTGTTTGACTTCGTGACTTGGGCATTTGTTTACAGAGATGGTGGCAATACTAAAAGCACTAGAAATATTCTCTAATAACCCTCCCAAAAATTTAACAGTTTTAACTGACTCTCTTTCAACAATTAAAGCACTTAGAAACTTACGAGAATGAAGTAGACCTGATATAGCAAAGGAGATATTTCTGGCTACTACATACTTATATTCCAGAGGATGTTCAGTCTTAATTGCTTGGATACCTTCACATGTTGGCACAGAAGGAAATGAAAAGGCAGATAAAGAAGCCAAGAAAGGTAGATCTGATAAAAATCTAATAATTGTAGGGATGAGTAAATTAGAGATTAAGAGTTTAATTAAAGATTTAATAACAGATGAATGGAGAGCAGAGTGGGATAAAAATCTGAAAGGAAGACATGCATATAAGATGTTCAAGGCTCCAACAAGAAAATGACAGATATCTAGGGAATTGAAAATTCCCAGTAATAAGAAACTTCTCAGACTACAGCTGGGAAAAGGCTATTTCAGAATAGAAGAACCTTACTGTGCAGGATGTCTTCAAGACAATAATATAGAACATTTCTTGTTAAAATGTAAGAGGTATGAACAAATGAGAATACCAATATTAGATTATTTGCAAGCATCCAACTTACCAATAAATATAGAAGAGGTGTTGAGAATAGACAGACCTAGGGAACTGCATAATATATTTAAACAATATTTAACACGAACAAATGTTAATACATAATGGCTGGGAATGTGACATTCTGATGCTGTTTTTACAATGCATATGACTTTTAACAGATGAAAGCCAATTAAATATCTGTTAAAGTCCGTTATATAACCAGAACCACCAGACCTTTACACCCCCTCCACTTTAATATTATTCTTGTTCAGAGTTTATTCTTGATTTTTTTTTTTTTTAAATATTTATTTTTGTTTTCTATTTATTTAACGTATAAGCACAATTGTGATTATCCATATTTACAATGATTTGACAGATATAATGCCACTTTCTCATTTCGGCGGTTGTTCATATTATTTGGAAATGAAAACAATATATATCCTAATTATAACCCATCAGAGGTTGAACGGGATATCTTTTTTTTCATTAATTAAAAAAAAAAAAATTGTTTACACTCTTACAGACTGAGTGAAAGTATGTAACTGTGTTCCTATGGAAACTGTTTGGATATGGAATATAATCCTTGAATGGATATTCACCGTTTATTAAGAGTACCTTAAAATGGATAAATATGTATTATAAAAAGGATGTCATGAATGTATCGCCTACATGTTTGAAAGTGAATTAATAAATGTGGCTATGTGTGAATCTGTCGTTCTGGTCAAGTTTATAATGTTGGGCAGTTTGGAGCCATTTACTGAGTGTAAGGTTCAAGCCTACAAGCCCGGGCCCACTAGAAACGAACAAATTACCGAAACACTGCACCGGAGCTTAAATTGACCCTACCACAGTCCATTAAAAACCCAAACCAAAATTGGTGAAACATTTCTTTCACATTCTTAGAGATGGTTATCTTATCCCAGATATCAACGTAGATTAGTTATTTATCGTTATTAATACATGACAAAGTTGAATGTTATGATAGGTGTAGACCCCACAATCCGTAAAGACAGAGCCGCCACTGATAGTAAGAATTAAACAAAACATTTAAAATATATTTCTCCGAGTACTCAATAGCGAATCAATTAAGTGAGACGGTTTTAACGTTTTACTTGATTGTAGACAATAAATTTAGTATGCCCAACAACAAATAAACTGTTCTAGTTATATGTAAAACTATATATCTCTTGTCAAGCCATTTACAGTTTTGTGTGAGTATTATGGCGTATCTTAGTGTGTGGGTGTGCCACTTTGTTGTTAGTGAGTCATTATTTTAGTCAGGGACTTTATGACTTTCAATAAACGACTGGTATGGAATCGTCAGCATATTAGGTATGTGTGAGTATATTGTGGGTACATGTTGTTGTGGTGTATATATGTGAAGGATGAGGGTCTGAGAATGTGTTGTGTGTGTTTCTTTCACTCTAAAACAGGGGTCGGGAACTTTTCAATGACAAAGAGACAAATATTTAATGTTGTCTCCATTTGAAAAAAGTGAAGAGCCGCAAGACAAGACAATCACATGACATCCCTTATTCAATAATATTTATTTTATATATAACTGAAATAATAAACACAATTTTTCAAATGCTATTTTAATATACAATAAGTAATACGTTTTGTTCAGTAACATATACTCAGATATGATCCGCTTGTTCTTCTCTGATCTTTTCGTCAGCATGCAATTTAAGTCTTTCTAACATCATGCAACATAATAATTTTCCAGGTACTGATAATAGAGATATAC
Source organism: Oreohelix idahoensis (assembly GCA_024509875.1). NCBI lineage: Eukaryota > Metazoa > Mollusca > Gastropoda > Stylommatophora > Oreohelicidae > Oreohelix > Oreohelix idahoensis. The sequence goes on along the minus strand of JAMPIV010015080.1, from coordinate 231,036 downwards.
CACGCCAGTTATTACAGTCTGATAGATCACCTTTCTTCGGTAACTTTACAATAATACTGTCTTTCCATTGTTGTGGTGGTTGTTTTTCTCTCCATACTTCATTTATAATATCTAAAATTCTCAAGAGGTTGTTGTCATTAACTGCTTTAATCATTTCCCCTGAAATTTCGTCAACTCCAGCAGCTTTAAAATTTTTTAATCTTTTAACGGCTTGTTTGATCTCGTCCAGCGTGAATTCATCGCAAGTTATTGGCAAGGTGGTTGTGATGAATTTACCTTGATGCAACGTTAAAATATCTCCAAATATAAGGATAGAATGTAGGGATAAAATTAATGCGTAAGATACTAGGAGACATGCTCGCCCATGCCCGCATTTCCTACCCCCAGTCAAACTAACTAGTTAGACGTGCAGTCGAAACGGTTTACCCTTTGTAGACGGGAGGGAAACGGAGATCAAAAAAAAGGAAAAATATGACTGAACACGTGTTTGAATCTAGCAAGGCTAAAAGACGCAATTGGTAGTAAAAGAAAAAAAAAAATTCACGTCAATAGTTGACACAATGTAAGGAAATGGACAAAAAAAGACCTTAGCTCTTATTCGCAACAGTCATTTCTTGGACGTTTTACGATACTTGGTTGTTTTATTTGAATTCAGCGGCAAACGCCGTAGAGAAGGTTCGCGAACAAATTTCAAAAAAACTAAACTTGAGAAAAAATATGTTTTTTCTTAATAATAGAGTTATGAATATAAAACCTAGCTAGTTTGATAGCCCATCTTAAGCAGAGAACTAATATACTTTAAATTATACAGACGGATAGATAACAAGGACGATATTGACAAAAGACTGTGTTGTTCATATCAGACTAGCGACTGTACTGTTCATACTTTCACTAAAGTTTCAAATTTTCGGCCTTGAGACACGCAAATGCAAAAATCAAGCTGTAATGAAAGAGAGGGGGAAGGTGGAGAATTGTGGCTAAAAATAACTTAGGAGGCAGATTTGTGCAGGGTATTGCATGAAGTTGGTCCAAGAACCAAGCGTGTTTTTTAATGAAAAAACAAGTAGAGACAGACGGACCAACAGACAATAATACACACTTGACTGAGATCTGACTAAAATGTGACTTTTGGTTGTAGATTTGAAAAGTTAGGGGGGAAGTCTGTGATTGGGCAAATGTAATCATATTAGCGGGACAGAGAAGCGCATTTTTGCCATTTGATACAATTCTGTCCAGGGACACAGTCGGTTATTGCCTGTGGTGTTTTCCCCAGAAGATATCACATACATTTAGTGGGACGCCATCATATAGCCAGCAGCTCAGCTGAGTTTTGCTAGAAATTAACTGTGTTCTCAATTCTGAATTCTGGTAAGAATGAAAGCATTTATTTTATATATTTTAATATTTCGAGTGATTGATACTACCATATCATATAAAATGATTACGACAGGTAAGTGCTCGCTCTAGGTCCCCAGCCCAAGTTCAGGGTCTAGAGACAAACAAAATATATGGACGCCTAACTAAGACTATGGAAGGCGGATCTACTATTGAGATCAGTGGGAACATATCACCTATCTTATTGAATAAAAGGAAACTATTGAACATATCACAGATGCAATGCAGTCTTGGGGGAACTGATACTATATGAAAACAACTGGGTAAGATGTGCTGCGTTGGTCAGAGAGATCTGACCCCTCTGTGTAATGTTGATGTGTTGTGCTGTGTGTAAGAGTGGTGCAGTAAATAGAGTACTGACACATAGCAAAAATTTTTTTTTCAGAATTGTGAGTTTCTGTTGTGGTACTAGGGTAGTGCCACATAAGTAATCAAGATTATACAAGCAGATGTGTGTGCCTAACAGTGGTGTCGGTGCAGTCTAGCATTGTATTCTAGCTACCGAGAGGAGTGGGCCACCAGAATCCAGCATCAGATCTTCACTGACAAGATGAGTGTATTAGTGGCCTGCTGAGGATTCACCAGAACTCTTAACTATTTATAAATATGTCCCCATCACAATATACTGAATTTTGGGAAATAGAACATTTTCTAAAGTCTATAAGACAATGGACAAAGCTAGTTCTAGTCACAGAGTGGGTGTGATGACACCACCCCAACAGCACATCCAGTAATAGTTCTCCCAGAGACATTATAAATATAATTAATATTAACCAGTCTTATAAAATACCTATGTACACACATTCCATTTTATTATGCCATATATTTATGCATTCCATTTATAACTCCATAACATTTCATATGTTCTGACCAAAATAAAACCTTGGTTCAGAACAAATAAATTTAGAAAAAATTTTAATATTGAAACTAAAACAGTCTGAGTTAGTTCAGTGTGTTATAGAATTTTATTAATATTATTAGACTTATTAATTATCTGTTTGAGGTCGTAAGTGGTAGTAAGAAGGGCCTTCTGTAATTCACATCTACATTTATCTCAGGAGCCTTCACAGCTGACCTCATACATTACACTAGGTAACACAACAACCATACAGTACCATCAAAACCATTACAGTGGTTGTGGGTGTTTCATTATTAAAATCAGGTGTTATTGTTGGTGGTGGTCTGTTTAGCACCTCCATGAAGTGCTCAGCCCATCTCTTCATTTGTTCTTTTTCTGTTGGTATTGAATTCCCTAATTTACCTTTAACAGATGTTTCATAGCAGTAGGCTGGTGACATAGTTGTTTATAAAGGATTAGCTCTCGTCAATATATTTACCTACGCACAACACAATTGACTGGCCAACTGACCCGGTCGTACACATTCTTACATTCATGTTGTAACCAGCACGGCCACACACACGTCTTTATATTGGCGCCGTGACCAGCCCTTTTCTTTAGTAAAAACATACTTCAAACACTGATGCCGCGACCAGCCCTTTTTCTTTTATGAAAGCATACTCATTTTGGAGCGCGAACAGCCACTTTTTTAGTGATAGCAGACATTCCTAATCACTAATCACTATCATGGATCCACAAACGTTGCAACCACAGCTTGATCAGCAACAATTACTGCTCCAACAGCAACAACAACATTTCATTAATATCCAGCAACAGCAACAGCACCAATCAGCTCTACCAAGTCACACACACCTTCCAGACGACGCAGAGCCAGCTATGATTGCTCTACAGAAAACTATGGAAACTTTCGGTAATATAGACCATTTCGCCAAGTACCAACAGGTCCGAACTGTCATAACTCCATTTGCTGGGGATGCTAAGTCTTTCAGGAAGTGGCTAGTGGACACTGACAAATTTGCTTCTCTTATAAACGCTGCATGTGATGAGGACCGCAAAAGAATAGCTTACCTTTCTTCAGATTCTTTGGTGACCGATTTTCTCCGTCGTAGATCTAAAACATATCCCAATGAGACCTTTGATTCACTGAGAAAAGAGCTTGTACAACGCTATAGTGATATAACCGATGGACAACATGCTTGGACTTTACTTCGCAAAATACACCAAGACAGACACGAACCAGTACAATTCTATGCTGATCGATTACTCAACTTGGCTGAGGATGCTTTTCTAGACGGGAACATCCCTTCCCAAGAGCTTGAAAGACATTTAGTTGGCATTTTTATTGACGGATTACACGCAGATAACCTTAAACTCCATCTTCTTAGAAAGGATACAAAGACCATTACAGAGACCATTCAACTAGTGGTGACTGAAGAAAATGTTTGTAAAAGGTTCCAGCAACGAATTGGCAGGGAACGAACGAACGAACTTTATTTTCAAAGGGTTAAGAATTGGGCACGCAGGAACCAAAACTAGACTATTCCGAAGAATACCACGAGCCGATGGAAATTCGCCACTCGAGACCACATTATAGTAGGAACAGCTCCCACAGAGTCCATTCAAATTACAATCATCCCACCCAACACGCAGGACAGTCTCATTCTCATACTAACCAGGGACATACAATTCACTTCTTCTCATAGTCTCAATTTTTGGAAGGTTCGCAGTGTCAAGCTGTTTGTATTTCATGTTTCGCCGCAGCTGATATTTTGTAATCAACTGGCATAGATATTTTGTATATTTATACACAATACTTACTTACTTAGTCGTTCCTCTTCTACCGTGGGGTGTAGAGGTTTGGAAGAGAGAGCGCCAAACTATCCTATTTGCTGTCTTCCTACTGGCTTGGTTCCATTCAAGTCCTCGGTCCTTCAAAGATTGTCTAATATTGTCCTCCCAGCGGAATCTGTATATTTATATACAAAGGCAATCTGTAAAATAAATTTAACTGATCTCCGTAATGAAAAATGTACCAATTCCTCGTAAACATACAATAATAAAATAATACCCCTACTAATCAATCATCGATTGTGTGATAAATATACTGAAATTACTAACAGTAATGTCTATAACAGCTAAACGTGCACACGACTTGCTAATGTACACAGTCATAACACTTCTAATACAATCACAAAAAACAACTACATGTTAAGGTAGGAATTATGAATTTTTATTGCGTAATATCTGATAGGCATCGGTGCTGACAGCTATTGCATAGGCGAGAACTACAGACGTCAACGGAGAGAGAGTGAGAGAGAGAGAAATGGTTTCCCTACTTCTCTCGATAGATTGCTTGTAATCCTGACCGCCGTGCATCCACGTATGTCACAGAGTGTCCACAATATCTTGATGGTTTTAAAGACATCTCTGTCTTTCACTATACCACGCCAGGCACACTCCTTGGCAATAGGCATAAGTATTCAACAATAGTCCGAGCACTAGCCGGAAGGTAAAGACACTTAACACAACCATTCATCAAAGCCAGAGTGCCACTGCCCCAGGCAACCATCAATATCCAGATAGTCCTGACGTAGAATAAAGCCAGACACCATAGCTTAAGTGTCCAGTTTCCTTGTCGTGCTGTAGTTGCTCAGAAATAATAGTTTGTTTCTTTAAAACTCTTCTATTAATTGAGAGGTTGGTAAGAAAACGAATATGGCTGTATACCGCTCCACTTAGTCTTTATGTATGAATGCGAGTCATGGGCAATGACTACAACCCACAAAAGCCAGATCCAAACCTCAGAAATGAGGTATCCGAGGAAGGTGGTTAAAGTAACAAGAAGAATCATGGTCCGCAACCAGACGATACGTCAAGGCTTAAAATCACACCCCCTTCAGCCCCAAGTAGAACAGTCCCAACTAAGATGTTTTGGTCATGTCTGCAGAATAGGAGAAGATCGGCTACCACGACAAGCATGGGAAAGAAAGAGCTAGGGATCCAGACCAGCAGGACGACCCAGAGTCCGCTGGGAGGACAACATTAGACAAACTTTGAAGGACCGAGGACTAGAATGGAACCAGGCCAGGAGGAAGACAGCCGATAGGAAAGTCTGGCGCTCTCTCTTCCAAACCTCTACATCTCACGGTAGAAGGGGAATGACTAAGTAAGTAAGTATCTTATACCAAAGAAAAAAAAATAATAAACATGAAATCATAAAATAATGAATAATTTACACAGAAGGAAAGTATTTTAATTTCATTATAATGATAACCTGTTATTAACATTTTTCTTTTAGTTATTTAGGTTCATCTAGTTTTTAAGCACAGATATGCCAACAATAATTAGTCCTGACTTCAGTTTCTGACGTCAGTGGTTGAAGAAAGTGAGTAATCTTGGATCTGCTAATATTTTTAGTATAGGCGTATTTGAATACTAAAGTCATCACTGACCACCGTATTAAAGATGAGAAAGGTCGAAAACATTGAGTCTCCCACCCCTCCCTCTTGGTCACTAAGGCATGAATTAAAATTCTGGCAGATGTAAGGTGAAAGGTGAGCAAGGTCAATTGTCAAAAGGTCATGGTAAATAATTTTATTTTCTTAAACTTGTATACGTAGGAATGTAAAGAACGAGATGGTCCAGTAAACGAATAAAGAAACTACAAAAATCAAAATGTCAGCTTAACCCACGACAATTACTCAAAATTATTTCTTCAAGATCCAGATATAATCATAAACTCCTTTACTAAACGGTAGCTGTGGTTGTAGGAGTCTGAAGACCTAGGATTGAAACTGATTGTTGAGTTGTTGGTATGTCGGATTTGACTTATATTTATATTCTGTTGATGTCAGCAGTTAGACGTCGGTGCTGATTGTCTATAGTTTCTTGCCTCAGTACTTGTGATTTGATGCTTGCTTCCCATCCACTGCCTTTTAGGTACCGTATCTCATCATATTTGTGAGTCCTCCGCATCTCTATTCCAGATTGTCTTTATGTTTTTCCAGTTCAGTCTTTAGTCTAAAGTCATGCCTAAATATTTCATTGTTCCTTCTATTTTTATTTTGTGCCGTGTGATTTTTATGCCTGTAGCTTGCTTTATTCTTATAATTATGCCTCTACTGAATATCTTTCGCGCGTCTATTTTAGCGTTCAGCTGGAGGCCCTACATAGCCATGCACTCTGCTATGTTGTTTATTTGGGCTTATCGATATGTATGAGCGTTCAGTTGGAGGCCCTACATAGCCATGTACTCTGCTATCGTGTTTATTTGGGCTTATCGATATGTATGAGCGTTCAGCTGGAGGCCTTACATAGCCATGTACTGTGCTATCGTGTTTATTTGGGCTTATCGATATGTATGAGCGTTCAGATAGAGGCCCTACTTAGCCTACACTCTGCTATCTTGTTTATTTGGGATTATCGATATGTATGAGCGTTCAGTTGGAGGCCCTACTTAGCCATGTACTCTGCTATCGTGTTTATGTGAGTCTATAGATGTGTATGAGCGTCTGATTGACAGAATGATTTAGAGAACTGGTCTATCGCGGCAAAAGTGCCGGGTTCGAATCACAGTAACGACATGCTTCAGTCTACTCAGCTGTTGGGTACCTGACCAGTAAGGTAAGGAAAAGGCAGCGAGAAAGGGAACTGGTCTCATCACATCTCGATGTTAGGTCTAGCACGGTGAAGTCCCCTTCCACTCCCTTACGGCTGTATCTACTTTGTGACGACCTTGACCTTAGACGTGTGTATAATCCGTGAAGGATTTTCCCGGTCCTAAAAATAGGTGTATCTTCTGAAATTGTGTAAGTGTGACGTATAATAACTCCGCCTAGGCCGGTCCCAAGCCCGGCTGAAAAAAGAGGACGGCGGCCTGCATGGAGGCCGTAAGGAGGCAGCCACTCCACCATGCAAAGGCACAATAGACCAATCACCTGTTTGCTTTAAATCACGATTATGCGAAACGCAAGAGAGAAAACCGGACTGATTCTAAAGGCGACGAACTGGAACGGACTACGACTTATGGAACTTGGAACACAAGAAGTATAAATGGGAAAGAAGAAGAACTGGTGGAAGAGATGAGGAAAGCAAAACTAGAAATCCTGGCTATAACGGAAACGAAGAAAAAGGGACAAGGAATCATGGATCTCAATGGCAACACGCTGCTCTACAATGGTGTACCCACATCTAAAAGAGCTAAAGCGGACGTGGGTTGCATTGTGGTCAATAACCAAAAAGATAGTATCAAGGGATGAAAATTTGTCTCGGAGCGGATTATGGTTGTACAACTAAAAGAAGGAGAAACCATAGCCAACCTGGTCATAGTTTATGGGCCAAATGAGGATGAGAGAGCAGAGGTCAAGGATGAATTCTTCGAACTGCTTCAAAAGACAGTGGATGACTGCCTAGATGAAATTATCATTCTCGGAGATTTCAATGCCAGAGTTGGAAATGACAATGCTAAATGGGGTGGATTAATTGGAAGATATGGAGAAGATACTCTCAATGACAATAGAAAGCGACTCCTTAGATTCTGCAGTGACCATTTTTTTAAATTGACTTTATCCCGGCGACCAAATCCGTCTCTCCCCTGAAAAATTAGTTAATTACAGTAACGAATAAAGTAATAAGTACTTTCTTACTTTCTCAAAACACTCTAATTTCACTGGCTACAGGCCTTCGACAGTGTTTTTCATAATTTGCAAGATTTTATTTTATTTTATTTACTTTTTTAATTCGTACTCTCTCAGTGTTTCTTTATTACTTTGTTAGAATTTTAGTGTTGTGGTATGAAAACGTGCGGGCCTACTGTTGTGTGACTATTTTAATATACTACTAACCATTTCAGTTAATTGTAATTTTTAAAGCAATACTTGTACCAAGTGTTCGTACGTTAAGTACTAACAATTGTATTTTCACTTACTTGGTGACGTTAATTAGTTTAAATTATCGTGAGTTTCGTATTTAAAATTGCTTTTGTTGCTTTCCTTTTAAACACTCGCCAAAATAAAATGCATACCTATCAGACACAATGGCTAATTAAGGATGGTCTATGGCTGGGTCACCTGAACATTTACCATTTATTATGCTAACTTCCTGAGCTTACACAAATTCTGAATAAACATTTTCATGTTTTAGGACTTTCCGAAAGTCGTTTAAACGACAAAATATCAGATGGTGACATTGCCCTAAATAGCTTTAAAACAGTTCGGCGAGACTCAAGTAGAAAGGTAGAAACAGGTATAGTAGTATATATTTCCACTTCTATTAGTTTTTATCGCCGCAGAAGCGATTTAGTGACAGCAGAGACCGAGTGCATATGGTTAGAAATAAAACTACCGACTCAGGAACAATTTCTATTCGGGTATCTTTATATAAATCCCAGTGCAGAAGCCATCTGGTATGACGATTTCACCACTACGATGGATAAAGTATTTACCACTGCCAAAGAAATTATTCTTCTAAGCGATTTCAACATCGACAAGCACAACAAAAACCAAAAGTGGAAAAACTTCATACTATCTTACAACCTAAAACAAATAGTCAACCAGCCTACCAGGGTAACAAATGCATCATCCACAACAATTGACCACATCTACGTCACCTGTGCAGAAAACATTATAGAATGCTCTGTCGCGATGAGTGACCACTATCCTATATGTTGCACGTGGTCAAAGAATAAATATAAACCTCCAAGAAATAAACATATCAGTGATAAATTTAGAAGTTTTAAAAATTTCAACCGTGAACTATTTTTACATGATTTGCGAGCTTCCCCTCTTGCCAGTGTTTACCAGCTTTCTGATCCTGATGACGCCATTGCCCATTGGACACGTATGTTTCTTTGTGTGTTTGATAACCACGCACCAACTAAAGAAGTTCGTGCGAAACGACAGGCCAAATCTCCTTGGATCACACAAGCAGTGCTAGATGCCATGAGGCAGAGAGATCAAGCTCACAAAAACAAGGACTTTAACACATACAGAGCACAGAGGAACAACATGCAATATTTAATTCGTAGAGAAAAAAAGAAATTACTTTAAAAATTTGGTTCAGAACAAAACAAACTGTAAAGATATATGGAAAACAATCAACACCTTAGCGAACAAGCGAAATCTGTCAGTCTCGTCAACCCCTAATACTTCATTTACTTGCACAGACTCAGCAATTATCTTCAGGCAGAAATAAACAGTCTTAAATCTACGATACAAAATTCGCCTTGTGACTTAGGCAGGCTGTCAGTGTTTTGTGAGAACACATGCACCAACACAATCCAATCCAACATTCCGTTTATGACAGTTAATGAAGTGTATAACTATCTTCTAGGACTTAAAGATAATAACTCATCAGGACTTGACGGAGTCAGTAATCGAATCCTGCGTTATGCGGCTCCAGCTATTCATCATCATCATCAGCTGCCATCTCCACAACGAAGGTTGGCTTTAATGGATCTCCAACGTCTTCTGTCTCTTGTTTTGGTGGTGCACTCTAATAGACTCTTTCCTGTCCATCTCTTGATGTTATCTTCCCACTTATAGTACTGTCTTCCCCTTGCACGTTTACCTTCAGCTCTCCCTTCTGTTATGGTCTTCTGCAAGGTGTTATGCCTTTTTATGTTGCCAAGTATTTTAGCTGCCGAACCTTGATCTCCCTCATTAGTTCTCTTTTCATACCTAGATTTTGTAGGTCCTCATTATTTGTTTTCATCTCTTTCCATGAGATACGCCCCATTCTTCTATATATCCACACTTCAAGAGCCTCAATTCTTTCTTCCAAATACTTATTCATCGAACAGGTTTCCGCGCCATACAGAAATGAAGAATATATATAACACTTTATGATTCTCAGTTTTAATTTGTGAGGAAACTAAACAGATGTCAGTATATGTTTCATGTTGTTGAATGTAGCTTTGGCCATTCCTATTCTCCTCTTGATTTCTGTTTCACATCTGCCATCTTCTGTTATTATATGACCAAGATATACATATCTTTTGAGGTGTTCAAGGATTTTCTCATTTACGCTTATCTTTAATGTGGGTTTATCGTTTATTTTGCTAATTATCATAGTTTTTGTTTTCTCAATATTAATGTCGAATCCATATTTATGACTTATACTGTTCACTTGCTTCACTAGTTCTTGTAATTCCTGTTCGCTTTCAGCTAACAACATGGTATCATCTGCATATTTAAGGTTGTTTAGACCAGCTATTAGTGATTCGCTTATATACATATATGAGTACAATCAATGTATCGCAAGTTGTTACTTTCCGTGGCACTTTAAAGTCGGTAAGGTATATCCTCTCTTAAAGCCTGGCTCTTCCGACAATAATAACCTTCGTAACTATAGGCCAATCTCCTTAATATCATAGCTATCCAAACAACTAGAATAACACTTACATAAAATAACACTACAACACCTAGTTAACAAAAGCTTGCTAATTTATAGTCAGTCGGGGTTTAGACCTAAACATTCATGTCACACAGCTCTAACTAAGATGATTGACAACTGGCACTTAAATATTAATAACGATAACATATGTGGGGAAGTTTTTGTAGACTTTAAAAAAGCATTTGATATGATAGATCACGCTATTTTAATTAGAAAACTAGAAACATCAAAAGTAAACCTTCAACTAGTGACGATAATTAAATCATTCCTGTCAGACAGAAAACATGTAGTTTCTTACAACAACTCTTGCTCAAACCCAACCGTAATAAATACCGGCGTTCCTCAGGGCTATATTCTTGAGCCTCTACCTTTTGCCATATACATTAATGACCTTCCACTACACGTCGAGCACGCATCCTGTGACCTATTTGCTGGTGACTGTACTGTATACACGAGTGATGCAAGTTGTAATACACTCGAACTATCGCTACAAAAAGATACAGACAATCTGATTAAGTGGAGCATCAGAAATCGCATGCTAATTAATTTAATTAAAACAAAGTGCAAGTTAATATCAACTAGACAAAAATTACAAAATTTAGAGAAAACAACACTTCAGATCTATATTGGTACCTCACCAATTGAAAAGTTAATGAACATAAAACTCTAGGAATAGTCGTTGACCAGCATATAAATTGGAGCTCACATGTTCATGCACTGACCAAGCAAACGGCACAGAAATTTTACCAGTTAGCTAAAATCAAACATTTCCTAGACGAAGATGCACGAAAATAGTTCTATATGTCTCACATACAAACCTTGACTATTGCTCCACAATCTGGGATGGTAGTTCTATGTCCAACACTAAAAGACTCCATTCACTACAAAAGCGTGCAGTGCGCCTAGTTTATGACAACTGCCAAACACAGTGTTTAGATCTATATAAAGATCTCAACATACTGCCTCTAAGAAAGCGCTTTCTGTTCAACAAAGCTAAATTTGTTCACAAAATTCTATCACAGAATGCTCCAACATATCTGTGGCCAATGTTCACATACAATGAAAGTCGCAGTCAACGCTTTAACAAAATACAAGTGCCCAAGCCTAGTCTTGACTTATTCAAAAAAAGCTTAGCTTACTCTGCTGCTCATCTTTGGAACTATCTTCCACATTATCTAAAAGATAACAACCTCAGTCCCTATTCAAACAATCGTAAACTTTTTGAATACTTTATGAGTTCTGATTATCTGCCCCCCTAATGTAATTATTTTTCCGAACAAATGATATAATATCGAATGTAGGTTTAATGAGGATGTTAGTGCTTTTCAACATATTTTGTGTCATGGTAATACTTAGTTTGTACTTTTCAACATATTTTATTTCATGTTTATAACTAGATACTGTGAATGTGAGTATGCTATTATTTTACGTTTACAACGTTAATTCATTGAATTGATGGGTAAAATGTAAGTAAGAATAAATGAAATCAGTATAAAAGACGAGAGAAAGGAAGGGCAGAATGTCAGACGGGCCTTCGTGCCCAATTCTCAACCCTTTGAAAATGAAGTTCGTTCGTTCGTTCGTTCTCTCGTGTCGACCTTGAATCACGTGAGGGATTTCCAAAAAAACATATTTCCTCCCTAAAATGATGGGTTTACTACTGCGGCATTGATTTTCACCCGTACATACCGGGTTGAAACATCAATATCCGCAATCGGAAGAATCATAGACTCTATATTCTTCCGGGGCCCTTGTATTTCTAGAGTTTCACCAGTGTATTGGTGGGCCTTCACCAAAGATGGGGAAACTAGAGCTGAATATTCTAAGCCCGAATCATATAAGCACCGTCTTGTTTGGTTACCAACGGTTACTTGCTCAGTAATAGTGGTATGGCTGGGGTTTTGTTCGTATGCCTGGAAGTCATGGTTCCCCGTTGGCCTCGTGAGCAGACGTACAACATTATAAGTGTCTGTTCTAGACATCTTACACTCCCATGAGAAATGTGTGCTTTTTTGCACAACTTACACCATCATTTTCCAGTTGACATCTTACACTCCCATGAGAAATGTGTGCTTTTTTGCACAACTTACACCATCATTTTCCCGTTCCCAGTGCTGAATTGCTCTGTTTCTATCTTGTGCTGTCCTGCAATTGTTGTGAAGCCTTGTTGTGTGTTTTGGTACTTTTGGATTTCGTGACGGGGCGCTCCTCTCGTTTGGTGTGACTATCTTGTGTGTGCCTTTTTGCCGTGTTTACTTCCGACTGGGCGTTCTGGTACCGATCAGCAAACAGTACTACATGATCAAGAGTTTCGGCTTCATGCTCCACTGAAAACCGTCTCATGTCAGGGGTGAGCGACATATACTAAGCTTGCATAGTCCATTTTTGCCATTACAAATGACATTTAGAACATACGAAGTGACTTGATGCTTGCTCCCCATCCACTGACTTTTAGGTATCTCATCATATTAGTTAGTCCTCTGCAGCTCTCAACCAGCTTGTCTGTTTGTTTTTTCCAGTTTAGTTGTTGATCTAAAGTTATGCCTAAATATTTGGTTGTTCCTACTGTTTTAATTTGGTGCCCTTGGATTTTATGTCAATTGTTTTATTTGTTATAATTCTACTTCTTCTGAATATCATTCCGGCAGTCTTTTTAGCGTTTAGTTGGAAGTCCCACTTGGCCATCCATTCTGCGATCTTGTTAATTTTGGCTTGCAGATCTGCATATATTCTGGGAAAGATTTCACCCGTCCTCCAAATAACTGCATCATCTGCAAATTGTGACAGTTTGTTTCTTCTCTTGCTGAATTCCTCTCCTGAGTCATTAACCAAAATAGAAAATAGGGAAAGAGATAATACTGAGCCTTGAGGGATGCCGTTCTGTTGCTCGTAAAGCTCTGATATGTCATTATTTCATGTACTGTAAATTATCTGTAATCCAAGAAGTTTTCTATGTAGTTGTGTATGTTTCCAGTTATGCCTATCTTGTTAATCTTATATAACATGCCTTCTCTCCAGCATTCATGGTATGCCCTTGATACATCTAAGTTTACGGCTACTGTTTTTGTATTTTTTTTAAATTCTAATATTACCTCATGTTCTAGTCTGATAAACTGGTCCATGTTCTAGTCTGATAAACTGGTCCATGTTCTAGTCTGATAAACTGGTCCATGTTCTAGTCTGATAAACTGGTCCATGTTCTAGTCTGATAAACTGGTCCATGTTCTAGTCTGATAAGCTGGTCCATGTTCTAGTCTGATAAACTGGTCCATGTTCTAGTCTGATAAACTGGTCCATGTTCTAGTCTGATGAACTGGTCCATGTTCTAGTCTGATAAACTGGTCCATGTTCTAGTCTGATAAACTGGTCCATATTCTAGTCTGATAAGCTGGTCCATGTTCTAGTCTGATAAACTGGTCCATGTTCTAGTCTGATAAGCTGGTCCATGTTCTAGTCTGATAAGCTGGTCCATTTTCTAGTCTGATAAACTGGTCCATGTTCTAGTCTGATAAACTGGTCCATGTTCTAGTCTGATAAACTGGTCCATGTTCTAGTCTGATAAACTGGTCCATGTTCTAGTCTGATAAACTGGTCCATGTTCTAGTCTGATAAGCTGGCCCATAGTGCTTCTGTTTTCCATAAACCCTGATTGGGTTGGGCTGTAAAGAGTGTTCTTTTCCGTGTGGTATTTTAATCTATTGTTCACCACAGTTTCCATTATTTTCCCTATGTGAAATGTCAAAGCTATTGGTCTGTAAGAGCTCGCGTCATGGGCCTCTTTATCTGGTTTTGGTATTGGTATGACTACTGCTACTTTCCATGCCTTTGGTATTCTACCTGTTTTCCATATAATGTATAAAGAGGTTATTACTTCTGTGGTATATTTTGGTATCTTTTTTAATATTTCGTAGCTTAGAATGTCGTGTCCTAATGCTGAGTTCGATTTCTCATTTATTGCCATTTAAAATTGCACTAGAGCAACAGAAGGCAGAAGTACTCCCTTAAACTCTCAAATAGGCCCACAAAATGCCACACACCAAATAAGGTCATCTATGCACACAAAGGCAACAAAGGAAGCTACAACAACACAGCGGCAGGAAAAACAAGCAAGAGAAATAGAAAGGGTAATTTAAAAAAGCAAAAGAAATAGTAAAATGCATCAAAAAAGCCCAACAAGAAATTAAACAAGATATCACCAAAATAACTGAGCAAAAAGCAGTACATAAAGAGCTAATAGAGGAACAGGTCAAAAATGCAAATTAAAAACAAGGAAAAAAATGAAATATTTGAAGTCCTTCATCAAAAGGACACATGGAAAGAACAAGTTGATAAAAACATTGATGAATTCAGGCAGTTCCTTGATTCATTAAACCAGTTCAAACTAACTTTGTGGCAGCTGATAAGAAAAGATGTAGAAGAAATAGTAAGAATAGAAGCCAAGAAAAGTCAAGGGAAGATTGCATAAACTGCCAAACACCAGAGGAAATACAGTTTAAAACCCAGCTAAGACCAAATAAAAACACCTTACACCAAATTAACTCTAAAAAATATAAGGAAATGGAGAACAGGAACATCAAAATAATACAATGGAATTGCCGTAGTGCAAAAAAGAACCTCGCTCCGTTATTTGGCCAGTTCAAAAATACGCAAGGAATTTTTACTGTTCAAGAAACACACCTCAATCACACAAACAGATTTAACAACCCAGCATGCATCACTCTTAGAAATGACAGACGAAAAAATAAAGGTGGAGGGGTAGCATTCTTGGTTCATAAAATATAAGAAATAACAGACTGGGAAACTTTCCATTCAGAAAAGTTACTAGAAATAAGTGAACTATAAATAGTGACAGAGAAGCACTGAAAATAATGAACATAGACTGCCCCAGCGGCAACATACAAGAAAAGGACATCAAAGTAAGTAGATAAAGAATACAGATCAAAACTATAATAGTAGGGGACTTTAATGCACACCACAAAGTAGTAGGGACGTTAACGCACACCACAAAGTAGGGGACGTTAACGCACGCCACAAAGTAGGAGACTTTAATGCACACCACAAAGTATTGGGAGGTAACACCATAGATACATTACGGACATTATTACTGGACTTCATAGAAAATAGAGAACTAATATTACTGAATGATTGATCAGCAACAAGAATCAACCCAAGTGTAGATCAACCCGACTCGTCAATAAACATCAGCATAGTAACAGCCAACTTAGCCAAAGCAAAATGGGAAACATTGAATGATACTAACTCAGATCACATACCCACAGAGATAACAATCAAACAAAAGTATACAGTAAACAAAGGAGTAGAAAAACTAATATTCCACTATAAAAAAGCTGATTGGATAGCTTTCCGAACTGAAATGGAAGGATTCTTCTTCTTCCTCGTTTGTCCTGAAAAGGACGTTGGTGGCGTTGTGTCGCCGTTTACAGCGCAGCTGCGATATTTGCGCCTTTCGGCCCGATATCTCCGACTAACTTTGGGCATATTTTGGTACCAGGTTTGCCTTCCCTCTTCGATTCCTACTCTATCGGCCAGACTGCAGTGATGCAGCCTGTTTCCAGGACCACCACTCGGAGGTGGAGTAGGGTCTTGGTCAGCTCTGGTTTGCTGACCCTGACGCAAGCAATCAAGCTTTGAGTCGCTGACTGCATTCATCTCCTTTGCTGCGTCTTGAATCCGAAATGGAAGGAATGAAACTAGACAAAATAATTAGTAAAGATATAGATACATATGCGAAAAATCTTACACTAAAAATACTAAAAATTGCCGCCAAACACATACCACTCTCCAATATGCCGCCACACATATCTCCAAAGCAGAATAACAGAAAAGAGAAAACAGAACACTGGAATAAACCCAACTCCTTTGTGGACAAGAAAATGTACAGAAAAAATCTAAAGAAAGAAAACAAGCCCTACAAAAATATAGAAGAAATAGGACCCAAGTTAACTATGAACAGTATAAGAGAATAAGAAATGAAACAAATACAATAATATTACAGGAAATGGAAACGTGCTGGAACAAACACTCAATCCAAGCACTCACTCAGTTACAGAGGTGTGGAAAAGATTTAAAAAAAAGATTAAGGTGTTAAAAAGAACCCAAAACGAACAGTCATGCCTACTATCAAAATTCCAGAACGGGCAGAATCAGACAAACAACAAGCAAATACCCTAGCAAAGTACTTCTATAATGTAAGTGCTAGGGAAAGCCTGTTTACAAAGAAACAGGGAGAAAAGAAAACCTCATAACAGAACTAAGGAAAAACGAGATAAATAATGTAGGGGATTAAATCTTATCTAAACTCCCAAATTACTGGAGAGTAAGTAGAAAAGGCAATAAATAAGTAATCGATGTACCAAATTTCAAACCTTAAGTCAACACGTTCACAACAGAGTTGTAGACATTATTTATGAGAAAGTGAAATCTACTTGCAGTAATAATAGTGACATAACAATAAACAAAGAAATAATAGTTAAACCATCTCTTTTCGGCGGCAGTAATAATTCATTTAAATCACGTGCCGTAAAACCTGATTTAACAATAATTATAATCAATCGACGGAACAAAACAGCTTTTATAGTAGAAGCAGCAATACCATACGATGCCCATTTTGATAAATGTTAAGAACATAAATTTAAAAAGTACTATCCACTGACTGCAGCAATTAGTGAATTAGGCTATCGTACACATGTTATCATACTGGTAATTGGTCGTTTGGGACATGTACATGCAACACGTGTAGGTGGATTGATGTCGCTGTGGCTGTAGAAATTTGAAGTCGGAATTTTATGTAACTATGTTAGTTGCATTAGTGCAAATATAGGATCTTACAGAATATGGAAACTTCCATGTAAAAACACACATTTTAAATTGCTGGAGATATTTTCCACACTTCTATAAAGGCTAATCTCAATTATGGTCTGTTTAATATACCAAACTACTATTGTATTTGATGTTATATTAAGTATCTCACTCCACTAGCTGTTAATGTATTTTATGGCAAACAAAGATTCTGATAGACCCCCATTTAAAAAAACAAACATCCATATTGATCTACTTAAAACGTTTTCCACACATATTCTGTAAATTTTAATAATACTCCTTTTGGTACGTATTGCCTCCCCTGCTTTGCAGTAGTGGTCCAACAGTGGCCAAAACTCAAGAGTATCTATTATAGTCTTCAATGGAGTCTATCTTTACACAAGATTACTCTTGACAGAAATGTAGATACAAGAGTAGTAAAGATTCTATCCCATGGGAGTCTTCACAAGAAATTCAGATAAGCGAAAACGATGCTGGCTGTAGCAGAGCAAGTTAATTCTGTAATCTGCCGATTTCTTTTGTGAAGGATTTAAACACTTATTTCTTTCAGCTCGTTTAAGCCACCACCCTTGATTTACTCAGTGCAATTTTATTATTCTAGTAAAGCTCTGTTTAGAGTGTGTTTAGTAATTTGACTGAGACAAACATGCAGTAACTTTAAAATGATTAAATCGATTTTAAATTTTAACATTACAAATAACAAAGTTTAATAATCACATTAGTTTTTAACAGTTGCAAAATATATTGAATAATTATGGATCAAGAAAAGTTATCCTCAAAGTCTTTAGGGAATGTGAGATATTACAAGGAGTTCAATAGTTAGCATATATGTGAACCTGGCTGCCAATGACGGTTCTGCTCTTTCTTATTGGTTGGTTCTTTTCACTCGGCTCGCGCTCGTCTCTGATCAATGATGTTGGGGGTAGCTCGTTTCCCAGAAACGCTAAGGAGGGCCTACAACGTGCGTAATTAGCTTAAAGCTTAAGCCACGGTTCCCTTCTTGTTCCAGAGATAACACTTTTTGCTGGTACCACCAATAAACCAATCCTGGCTACAGACTTGTTGATCGGATAATTAAAAGAGATGAGTCGGTCTCTTACGCGTCTGGGGTGTCTTTAATTTGACAATAGATTCCCTCGCTGACTCCGTGTGTTTTTTCAGTTTCCTAGTCCCGGTGTTCCTTATTAAAATGTAGAGATTTCCTGTGCTTTTTAAGTCTTATTTGGTTCTCCAATAAAAGGTCCGGTTAAAAAAGGAATTATGAATCTAGTCTTCACTCTAGCGAGGTCTGATGTTGTCTAAACGAGCGTGAAATTCACAGTGAAATAAAACTACAAAATGGTCAGACTATATTCCTATCTTCCCACGCCTTCATTTGTTATGGAGTTAAATAAACGCTCCAATCATATTCAAACAGGTCGGGTGTGGTACTTTTAAAAGATTTCCGACGTGAAAAAATGTTGCAACGGTCCTGTCTCCCATATATGACAATATGGTGTCCAATGTACTTGTGTACGAACTTACAGACATATAAGTAGACACACATGACAACATGGTAAGCGTTAATACTTACAACTTTATTAGAAAGTAATTTTATCATAACAAATTGGCCCAGAAGCGATTATGTCACACTTGCCTGCCCACATGAGTCACACAGACAGTAATCTTGTTATCTGTCGTATGAGTACTCAAAACTCCGTGAAAATAAGAGAGAAGGAAATGACATGGAAACAATACTTAGGAGCTAAAAACACAGCTGGACAAACGAAGAAATATATAGAATATTTGACTCTCAGATAAAAAGCAAAGAACAAGGTGCTAGCAGCAAAACAGAAGTCCTGGGAAGAATTTGCAGAAAAGCTAGAAAAAATGCGCAAGAAAACCAGAAATTGTTCTTCTTCTTCTTCTTTGATCCTTAGCCGCCGACCGTCAAAGCAGTCAGTGGCCAGCACGCCTGGTGGCGTCTTGTAGGGCCACAACAAATTGATTCCACTTTTCTCGGTCGGCGGCCACTCTTTGTACAGTGCTCCAACTCTGGTTCATTATTTGCATCTCAGCCTCCAGAGTCCTCCTCCAAGTTGTTTTTGGTCGGCCTCTCTTTCGTTTTCCTTCAGGGGTCCATAGCATAGCTGTTTTGTGATGGCATTGGGGTCTCTTCTGAGGACGTGGCTAACCCAGCTCCAGCGTCTGCCAGCTATGATGGTGTGCATTTCCTCTTGCTTGCTTCGAGTAACCAACAGACTTTTTGTTCAGATGAATAAAAGAGTCTTGAATCGGCCTCTTACACGCGTCTGGGATGTCGTTAATTTAATACGTTCACTCTCTGACTTCGTGTGTGGTTCTTTAGTTTCCTTAGTCCCGGTTTCCTTATTTAAAATGTTAGAGATTTCCTGGGTTATATTGTAAGTCCTGATGAATACTCCAATAAAAGGTGTCCTGTATTTTAAGAAAGAATTCTGAATTCAAATTCTTTACTGTAGCAGTCTGGTGTCTTGGCGAGCAATTTCTCAAGAGAAATAGCTTGAGAAAATGGTCAGATTATATTCCCTGCCTTACCACGCCTTCGTTTGTTATGAGCTATCAAACAAACTCCAATCATATTCAAACAAGCGGGTTATGGGGTAAATTCAACAAAATCCGACATCGATAATTTTGAACGTATGGTAGAGGTAAACTCTCCCATATATGGTAATACGATGTCCGATGCCCTTGTGCACAAATTTACAGACAGATCGGTCAACTCATACAACGGCGTGTTCAAAATGTAACCATCATTACTTTATCAAAAAGTACTTTTGTCATAACAAGTAGAACAGGAAACGCTTATGTCATAAGTCTCCGCCGGTACACGAGATCTTGTGCCAATCTTAGCCAAGCTATACCGCTCCCTCGCGACTGCGAGTAATTGTCTCAGCAAATATGGGTAGCGTCAAGCAAATGTGGTTATTATCACCTTCAGGGAGTGTTAAGCAATTCGACAATGCTCAAATATCTGCTACTTAGCAGAAAAATAACGAGAAAGAAAGAACTGTGTGGCAATTGAGAGCAAATAATAAAAATAAGTACCACAAATGTACCGATACTGCCGGAGTGAAACAATAATCGATAGGGTTCGCCCCGTTTTGTCACAGTGAGTGTGTTTTCTCTCGTATAAGTAGTTATTATTGTTTCTTCTTGTCATTTTGTGTGTGTGTGTGTTTCTCTTGTCTAAACAGTTTTTTTTCCTTCGTGTCATTGTGTGTGTGTGAGTGTTTCTCTTGTCTAAACGGTTAATACTGTTTCTTTGTGCCATGTTTTGTGTGTGTGTTTTCTCTTGTCTAAACAGTTTTTGTGTGTTTCTTTGTGTCATTTTGACTGTGTGTGTGTGTTTTTGTCTCTGATCTAAACAGTTAATACTGTTTCTTTGTGCCATGTTTTGTGTGTGCGTGTGTTTCTCTTGTCTAAACAGGAATTATTATTTCTTTGTGTCATTGTGTGTATGTGTGTTTTTTTAAAATCTTGTCTAAGCAGTTATTGTAGTTTTTTTGTGTCATTTTGTGTGTGTGTGTGTGTGTGTGTATGTGTTTTATCTTGTCTAAGCAGTTATTGTTGTTTTTGTGTGTCATTTTGTATGTGTGTTTTATCTTGTCTAAGCAGTTATTGTTGTTTCTTTGTGTCATTTTGTGTGTGTGTCTTAGATATCCCACATTATACTGTTGTCTAGAGCTATATACTGTTGTACATTTATTGAGTTTTAATTTTTGTTTCAGCATCAGAAAATGGGGGTCTGATACCACATCTGCTCCTCTACATACTTTTATATCATGCAATGATGACCTAAACTTCTTGCTTATGCATATGTGATCAATCTAATTCTCAGTTCTGTGGTCTTGCGATATCCATGTTGCTTTATGTCTTCTTGTATGTGGAAATATGCTTCCTCCTATAGCTAGTTGATTTGAAGCACAGAAGTTAGCTAATAGTTCTCCATTCTTGTTCATCATACTGTGGCCGTACCAACGAAGTGCAAATATTTGAAAGAGAAATGTTGTATTATCGTATAGTTTTTTTCTCCACCCTACAGTAGGCAGTCAGTTAGATCATGTATAGTTAACTTAACCACTTAATGATTCTCCACAGTGCTGACAAACATATAGGATGATGATGATGTTACATTCAGATGTATAGACCTCACGCTAACATCGGCTGAACGAAAATCAAGCTTTATTTACATCACAAGTCAATTTACTCCAACACTGGGTGGCCGACCTTCACTTAGTGGCACCTTTCTACAATAATGGCGGCTGTACATAATGATACTGGCATTTTCTTTTCTCTCAATGACGTCATCTGTCGCTACTGCTTGATCTAACATGTGGTTATTGTTCGTTGTTCTACCTCTGATCTCATTCCTGTCAGATATAACATGTGGTTATTGTTTGTTGTTCTACCTCTGATCTCATTCCTGTCAGATATAACATGTGGTTATTGTTTGTTGTTCTACCTCTGATCTCATTCCTGTCAGATATAACATGTGGTTATTGTTTGTTGTTCTACCTCTGATCTCATTCCTGTCAGATATAACATGTGGTTATTGTTTTGTTGTTCTACCTCTGATCTCATTCCTGTCAGATATAACATGTGGTTATTGTTTGTTGTTCTACCTCTGATCTCATTCCTGTCAGATATAACATGTGGTTATTGTTTGTTGTTCTACCTCTGATCTCATTCCTGTCAGATATAACATGTGGTTATTATTTGTTGTTCTACCTCTGATCTCATTCCTGTCAGATATAACATGTGGTTATTATTTGTTGTTCTACCTCTGATCTCATTCCTGTCAGATATAACATGTGGTTATTATTTGTTGTTCTACCTCTGATCTCATTCCTGTCAGACATAAAATTATATCTTCTTCTTTCTCTGTTAGAGTAGCTCGGGGTATCTATATAGACTGGTCTAATACCAGGGCTGACAGTTTATACAAAGTCTCTCTCTCTATTGTAAATCACCTGTTAGAGTAGCTTGGGGTATCTATATAGACTGGTCTAATACCAGGGCTGACAGTTTATACAAAGTCTCTCTCTCTCTCTATTGTAAATCACCTGTTAGAGTAGCTTGGGGTATCTATATAGACTGGTCTAATACCAGGGCTGACAGTTTAAACAAAGTCTCTTTCTCTATTGTAAATCACCTGTTAGAGTAGCTTGGGATTTCTATATAGACTGGTCTAATACCAGGGTGGACAGTTTATACAAAGTCTCTCTCTCTATTGTAAATCACTACCGTCTCTTTTCTGTGTTGTCTCAAAGTTCACTTTATTCTACACGATTTATATTACTTGCTAGTTATTTGACATACCTGTAGTTCCTCGCCTTGGGCTGACCATCAAAATACTTGACAGGTAACACTGCTCTCCTTGCTTCATGAATAAAACAAACACCCGAGCAGAAAACCTGCCCTATATCTATCAAGGTGGCTAGATTGGGATCGGCTCGATGGCTGGGCAACTTAGTTTTCTGTGTAACGCAGAAGCCAACCACCTCTAGTGGCCTATTCGCCCCAGTGCACCATCCAAGCTAGCGTTCTCCACTACACAACAGTTTAATGCAGCAATGACTTTCGCTGGTCTACCTTGTTCGCCCTCTAAAATCAGACTGCCCAATATTTTTCCTCCTTTAACATTATTTTTCAATCTCTGCTAAAAGTGTTTAATTTCGCAAACTTTTTCTCTTGTGTATATATTTTGATCACTCACAAATCTTTCAAGGGATGTAATTTAGGAATGGCCAAAGCTACATTCAACAACATGAAACATATACTGACGTCTAAACAGTTATCTCACTAATTAAAACTGAGAATCATAAAGTGTTATATATATTCTGCATTTCTGTATGGTGCGGAAACATGGACGATGAATAAGCATTTGGAGGAAAGAATTGAGGCTCTTGAAATGTGGATATATAGAAGAATGGGGCGTATCTCATGGAAAGAGATGAAAACAAATAAGGAGGTCTTAGAAAATCTAGGTATGAAAAGAGAACTAATGAGGGAGGTCAAAGTTCGGCAGATAAAATACTTTGGCCACATAAAAAAGCATAACACCTTGCAGAAGACCATAACAGAAGGGAGAGTTGAAGGCAAACGTGCAAGGGAAGACAGCGCTATAAGTGGGAAGATAACATCAAGAGATGGACAGGAAAGAGTTTATCAGAGTGCACCACCAAGACAAGAGACAGAAGACGTTGGAGATCAATTACAGCCAACCTTCGTTGTGGAGATGGCAACTGATGATGATGATGAATTTAAAGTCGTCTCACTTCGCTAATTAAGCTAAAAACCCATAAACCCTTCTTAAACCCTATCACTAAAGCATTACTATGCAAATCAGTTACACCATAATTGAGAACTCACAAGAAATACTAAACCAAAATACCGAAATACATCTCCCAAAAAAGGAATTTCCGGAGTTATCTCCATTCCCTCAAACACTCTCCTGCCTTGACGTGTTCCAAATTGTGTTTCGGCAAGTGCTTAATTTTGGGAAAAATATCTTTATTCCATATCACAAACTTTGCATTTCCGAAGTTTTTATGGACGTGTAGTAAAGCCTGCTCGATTCAACTGTATATTTCCAAGCTTCGTAAGTAGACGTATGCACTTTCTTTGATCATTAAAAATTGTAATAAATCGTCACATCAAAATGATGACAAAAATGAGCCTCGATGCCAGCATGGACTTTGAAGAAGGTAACTTGCACCAAAGCGGCACTATGTTGTTGTCCATTTCTGTAGCACAGGCTGGGCGCGCCTTCTACCCGCTAATAGTTAGTATTTTAACGGGCCCGTGCGGCGTCATGCCCAATGGCATATCGTCGATATACCGTTTTGAAGACCCACACCGGTAGTATGCATAATAAATACCACTTCCCCTCCAGCCTGCTGACAGAAAGGAGTTCCGAATAGTCACGAAGAAGACATCACTCTGAGGACAACGTCACCACACAAGGCACACCAAACTTTACGATGATGGACCCCAAGCTGTTTCCTACTCCAGTGCAAGCTTATAAAAAAATAGCCCAAAAAAGAAAAGACTAACAAGCAACATGTGAAAACACCACCCAGACGTAGAACACTGTCATACTCCAGCTCAAGACTCGTCATTGTGCTGGATATCCCTGTTAGCGCACGGTAACGACTTTTCCCCTACCTCAAAAATCCAATTTTGTGTAATTACACTACTAACAAATAACACATTTCAGAAATGGCGGCAGAAATTAGAATAATTAGTATTAATATCCGTGGCCTTTGCACAAAATTAAATGTGATAACATCCATACACAAATACCGTACAAATTTTATACTGGTTCAAGAAACCAACATACACACAGATGAACATGCATCCCATATCACGACACAATTAGGACTTAGACATTCATGTTTTAGCATTAGTATTCAGAATATAGGTTCAGTGGTAGCTACCGTACAGACATCGGATAGGTGGGAAATTATCAGGACAAATAGAGATAGTAAGGGTAGAATAGCCATAGTTCAGGTAAGGAACATCACATAAACCTTACACCATAGTAAACATACATGCACCACCCGATTACAGACACCAGCCTTTCTTTTACGATAGCATAGAAAGCCAAACTCACGCATTCATACAGGGGGGCAGAATATCATAGAAGGGGGAGATTTTAATTATATACGAGTACTGACAAAAATGGATGTTGTAGGCGGAGTTTTCATAACACAAATTCGGATGGCAACAGGGAGGGCACTCACCTGCTAGATATGCTTCAAACTATAGTAGACATGCACAGCTTAAAGGACACCTACATAGAAACATATCTCAAGGGCACTGACACCACACACACAAACAACGCACAAGGCAGAACAGCACGATTAGATAGAATTTATTCACCATCAACGCACTGTACAATCGAGTCCAAACACTTACCAGAAACACTCAACACTAGACAAATAATGAATCTGGTTAATTCACTCAAGGCAGTAACACACAGTTATGTTCGCCGGCCCCTTAAGTTGAAAACAATCAGATGCAAATACCTTATAGAACCACCAAGAATGCCCGACCATAGGATTGGTATTGTGAATTCATGGTTCCCTCGCCAACCAACCCGCTTTGCACACAAACATGTAAATATAGATATACATGAAACATCTAATACAAAGCATCCAGTCAAATGAAATTTTTAAAAACTCACGCTGCATGAATCAATAAATTTACTTATCTGTTATTAGAAAAAAACTTCCTCCTGGTTCCAACTTATGAGCCTCAGGGAAAAACGATTCAAATATGCAGCGACCAGGGTTAGACTTAGGATTCAACCATTTTTGCAGCCGACCAAAGTCGCCATCTTGAAATTTTTTTCTCTTGAAAAGTTAGTCCACAGACGTGAAAAATACGTCAGCATACTGGAAACAGTCCAAAACTATACGTTCATATCCCGGCTTGGCCCCCAAACACTGATACATGCCATAATATAGATATAAAGTTCGGAGAAGGTCTTTGTGGCCAAAGTACACAAGGGGTAGTCCAAAAACACGTATCAGCATACTTCAGTGAGCTGACAAACACCTCCTTCACAATTTACAATACACCGTTTATTGTACTGGACACAAAGCTCCATGGCATTGAATATAGGCCCAATGGCACAAAGCAGTAATAGGTAGTCGTCCGGTCCGTTCATTATCAAACGCTGATCAATGGCAATCATACAATCTTTACTCTCATCGTACACTTGACATCTTCGTAACTAGATATGATTCCTGAATAGAATAAACTAGGGACACCTCACCAAAGTATCTTGGTGCCCTAGTGATGGAATGATGCAGGAAACACAGTAGACTGCAGGAGCTCAATACACATACGTCCGCTCACATTCAAACACAAGCCGCAACTCTCTTAGCAAAGGATCACCCATTTCTGCTTGACAATTTCGCGTCTACTTCTTCACCATATCGGTGTAACGTCACTTTCTTTATTAGTAAGTAAGTCCGTATAAATTTATCAGAAAAGGAGCCCTGTCGAGCTAACTTTAATACCTACATAATCGTTATGAATTTTAATCATAACAGCTACTGTAAACACCACACTCACAAATATCACATACAAATGCCCACCTCACTGGAAATTCAACAAGACACTGCTGCAAAATAAAACATACGTAGAGCAAATGACGCATCTCATTCTGACATACACAACAGATTTCCCCACTGAAAACATACAACAAGAGTGGGAGCTATTGAAGAATACTATACGCGAGAGAACACATCTACTGGCAACCAAGATTCATAGAGACAAAATACGACAGGAAAGATAATAGAACAAGCCATCAAACTCGCAACTCTAATTGATAAAACAGCACCTTATATCATTACATTGCAGGAAGAACTAGCACAATATCAACACCATAGCTTAAGAAGTGCCCTGTTACGGATAAAACTGAAGACAATCACACAAGAGATACCCAGCAAACAATACATGGCAATAGAACAAAACACACAGTGAAGCAAGCAAATAGGCCAAATAGTTGACACACATAGAGACATACAAACGGAGGCACAAGCTATAGCACAAGCCTTTGAGGACTACTATAGAAATCCTTACACAGAAGAAGGAATACAACCACATATACAAGACAATTTTATGCAAGAAACTGAACAAGAAAGATAAACAATCTATTGATGCAGAACTGACCTTAGAAAACATAACACGCGCAATAAACGAAATGCAAAAAGGCAAGTCACCAGGACCAGACAAACTGACAGCGGAATTCTACCAACATTTCTTCCCCATTTTAGGCCATCTCATATTAAGGGTATTTTCAGAATCTTTCGAAAAAAAAGTAATTTCTATCTAATGTCAACCTGTCATACATCACTCTAATCCCTAAGGTCGATCCGGACAAAACAGAGCTTAAAAACGACAGATCAATATCACTCCTAAACACAAACTATAAATTTTTTAGCAAAAACCCTAACAAACAAACTCAAACCTTTCATAGCTACCCTCATACACGAAGGCCAACAGTGTAGTGACCAGCACAGAAACATTCATCAGCACGCACACTTCATAAGAGGCATCATCACCTACACACATTAGAAGGATTGCTAGTCGTCAATTATATCTCTAGACCAAGAAAAAACCTTTGACAAAATATCCCACTCATACCTCCATAAAAATTTACTACACTGCAACATTGGTGAATACTTTAGAAAGTGGATTGAAATTATATACACAAAACCTGAAAGAAATATTTTGTTAAATCATTCATTTACTGGGGCCTTCAAGATCTGTTAGGCAGGGATGTTCCGTTTCTCCTCTACTCTATGTACTCGCTCTAAAACCACTACTAGAGAAAATTATACTTGACAGTACTATCAGAGGCACTTTTATTCAGGGTAACGGGGAACAAAAGTTGCTTGCCTACGCAGACGATACTACCTTCTTTCCCCCAAATGATAGGTCTATACAAAATATTCTAGACACAATCACGCTTTTTGGTAAAGGTAGGGGGTCAAAATTTAAACGTCCAAATGTTTACAATTATGGGTATAAGCAGGTGGAAAAACAAAGCGGATTTTCCCTTTCATTTAACGTCAACAACAAACATGAAACTGTACGATATATACTTCCCATCTCACCCAAACCGCACACACAAAATCACATGGCAGAACGTTGTCGCACATATCACACACACGCTACACCGCTATAAATACAAGAATGCAACCATTTTGTCCAGAAGTGCAATAGTGAACTGCTTTATCATTCCAAAATGAATTTACATTGCTAGTCTTTGACACTACACAACGTACGGTGACAGAGATAAACAAGGAGATTAGGCGTTTTGTTTTTGGGCACACTTTATTTAGCATTAAACATCAAACACTCATGCAAGAGAAAAGATTCGCGGGAGTTGCCCTCCAAAATATAGGGACAAAAAATAAAGGCACTTTGAATCAGACATGTAGGAAATATAATAAGAGACCCAGAACGACACACATTAGCCCATTACTATGTAGGGCTAAGACTTGCCAGACTGAGACCACTAAAGAACAATGTCCCACACAATTACTGCACACTACCATCTTATACAGGACATGCATTCAAGCCATCAGAGGACACGACATTTTTATTAACCAGAAAACAAACAAAATTTACAAACACTTAGTCACGTTACAAGCATCACCTTTACACCTTAGAATTAAAAGAGGTTAATATATATACTCTATTCTTACAGCTCTGTACTAAACGTAATAGGCATAGGCTACTCACGGAGCTAGAGCGTACGCTAATCTTTCTCTCACAATAATCACTGATGTAAAATTAACCACACTTACCGCTCACAAGAATGCAATATAACTATTATTTAACACTACACAAATAATAATAATGGTAATACGTACACACTTGTATACAGCGCAGTGCGACACTAGAATTCCTCTTATAAATGCACCTAATACTTTACACATTTAACACAGTCTCACAGTTGAAAATTGCGATGAGATATATGTGAAATTACTCTAGAAAACACACACGTCGCAAATCAGCTTATATCAAACTGTTATAGATAGACAAACTCTAAAAAGCAATAAATCCTAAATCTGAAACGTCTATTATTACTAAATCTAAAGTATTCTAAAAATGTACTCAAATGCAAGCATACCTCTATGTCGATAGTTCTCTAAACACAGACGCAACATATATGATATCATCCTCTACCTCACTTGTGTATCGCACCGAGGATGCAAACCGCACAAGACGACGATCTGGCTTCTTTTCAACTCTGACTCGACTCTCTCACTGTTTGAGTTTAAATCTCCATATCCACTCCTGTACCATATGATAGCCCCGTCAAATTGTCGGGCCAAGCTCCTCCCATCCTTCTAGGGAGCAAATCAGGAGTCCTATGCTCAGTCTGGATGACATGAGTTCACATCTCTTTAAAGATGTCCACAGTTCAAGTTCCGCCCACTAGTGGCAACACTCTCACGATATCTGTTGCCCGAGTCA
Source organism: Oreohelix idahoensis (assembly GCA_024509875.1). Taxonomy (NCBI): domain Eukaryota; kingdom Metazoa; phylum Mollusca; class Gastropoda; order Stylommatophora; family Oreohelicidae; genus Oreohelix; species Oreohelix idahoensis. The sequence continues at coordinate 201,530 of JAMPIV010015080.1, read as the reverse complement.
CACCTCTTACGGTTTAGTGCTCAACAAGATGTGTTATCAGACAGCGCCTGGATGTCTAATAACCGAGGCCTGTCTCCCATTACATCTTCTGCGTCTCACACGTCTGTCTTCTTCGCGGATGGCAAATATGTGTTTTGTTTAAATCGCCCATTGCCGTGTGAGAATGCCAGCATGAGCACAAATATACACCGTAGACAAGATCGACAACTATTACTCAGTCAAAAATTACACGATGCTAGTTTATTTTGTTTCATTTTATTTCAGAAAATCCAGCAGTCTGTGCTGAGTTATATGGTGTTACGTAGTGAATACCCAAATAGCTTAGTTATAAGATGTTGTATAAGAATTACCTACAAAGTAAACTTGTGGACAACATTGTTTTCTGTATGATTCAAATGATACCTGATAAGGTTTCATTAAAAAAAATGGGACCCGTGTCATCAAGAGAGTTTTTCCGTGACTGCGGAACGTGTGTGAAGTAGGCCAGAGAAGGTGACGAACGTGTGTGAAGTAGGCCAGAGAGGGTGAAGAACGTGTGTGAAGTAGGCCAGAGAGAATGACGAACGTGTGTGAAGTAGGCCAGAGAGAGTGACGAACGTGTGCGAAGTAGGCCAGAGAGGGTGACGAACGTGTGTGAAGTAGGCCAGAGAGGGTGACGAACGTGTGTGAAGTAGGCCAGAGAGAATGACGAACGTGTGTGAAGTAGGCCAGAGAGAGTGACGAACGTGTGTGAAGTAGGCCAGAGAGAGTGACGAACGTGTGTGAAGTAGACCAGAGAGAGTGACGAACGTGTGTGAAGTAGGCCAGAGAGAGTGACGAACGTGTGTGAAGTAGACCAGAGAGAGTGACGAACGTGTGTGAAGTAGGCCAGAGAGAGTGACGAACGTGTGTGAAGTAGACCAGAGAGAGTGACGAACGTGTGTGAAGTAGGCCAGAGAGAGTGACGAACGTGTGTGAAGTAGGCCAGAGAGAGTGACGAACGTGTGTGAAGTAGGCCAGAGAGAGTGACGAACGTGTGTGAAGTAGGCCAGAGAGAGTGACGAACGTGTGTGAAAGTAGGCCATTGAGAGTGACAAAAACATTACACACGAATTCTTATTTGCCATCACACATCGTCTTCGCACTGTCCCAGATCGTTGACCCCTTCGATCTTTATTTCTCATATCCTAGTTTCTCGTATCTGTCTCTATGTCTATACTTCTACTTGTTTCGTATGGCATATGGTGTTGAGGATTGTTGCTGGTTTGTGAGCATTTTCGTTTTAACTTGATTTGATGGTCGCACCCTGCAACACCTCCACTAAATAGAATAATAGGGTACGCGTAAAACGTCGGATGACGCGTTAGGCCTAGTAGCAGTAGAGTCTTAGTGTAGCCTTCGGGCATATGACAGTGTTTTTGAATTATGTAGTAGAAAAACTAACTAATGTGTATAACCGTCAATGTAGTTGCTTTTAAAGCTAACGTAATAATATGTGTTTAAGGACCAGTGAGTCCAGAATTATGTATTTAAACGCAATAATTCTTTTACGCGATATTCGAGAAATACGAAAGCGGAGTTAATATATAATGGCTGTTATAGCCTGGCTAGTGATGCCAAACTGAGTTTACTATGTACACAGAGTTTCGACGTGAATATTAGGCAGTAATCCTAATTAATAATGGAACAGTTAGCAAAATGTATTAATGGTACGTAACTAAGATAACTGTGCCAAGTATTTGGATACTGATAATAGATAAAATGATGACGGTAAAATAATAGACGTGCAATGTCTAATGAACTGTACACTATGAACTGTACACTATGAACTGTACACTATGAACTGTGATGTGCCAAGTTTCCTCTATTGTGTAAAAGATGTTACTGTCGATAATTCATGCTGTAAATATGGGTAATTATTAAATGATGTGTAAGTCATCCAAACAAGACTTACTGTATGCAGTCTTTCAGAAAGTTACAGTTCTGACTGTTATATGAATATTGACCGTTGACCTTCAACGTATTGGTCATAATAATACAACTGTCATATCAATAAGAAATTGAAAGAAATACTCAAATATCTGAAAATATAGAATGAATCCACCGTTGCAGCACAAAACGATACTTCGTGAAAGACAGAAGTGAAGAAATAACATTGCATGATACTCAAGTACGAAATTAAAATATTAGCCCGCATAAGAAAAGAAGAAAGTGTGCAACATATGGCACCTCTTAGGCTCATATTCATTATTAGATCAATGTATGACCTCTTGCCATGGGCCACAAACCTTGTGGGATGGAAAAAGTCGGATGATGAGCAATGCCCCCTGTGCCAGGAGAGGCAGACACTTGAACACGTACTCTCAGCTTGCAAGATGTCATTAGGGCAAGGATGATACACATGGCGCCACAACAAAGTGCTAAATGAGCTGGCTGCAACAATAGACCTGACACGGACGAATGCGGATAGCAAAGTAATGCATAGCACCGCAAATACATGCTTTCTGAGAGCTGGAAAGTCAGCACACCCCGAAACCGAGTAAATCATGTAGCAGTTTACCATCTCTTCTAAATCCGCAATACATCGAGTTTCACTGGTGAAAGAACGTCGGCTTCACTGATAACACTTGGTGTATGTTATGAGGTTTCAGCTGTAGTTATATTTCTTTTTTTTTCACACCCATCCATAGTTAGATTTCAGCGACCAGCTCGCAATGGCTTCACGCATCGTTGGCTTCACGCAGGTGTGGCAGAGTTGTTTCACAGAACGACCGCAATAATGTGTCTTCTCTTTGTTACTTTCACAGTTGCCTCCTGCTGACGGAAATGTAGATTTTAAAGCTGTAATAAATGTGGAATGGGTTCATTTTCTACACAAGACAACAGGAGGCTGAGACACTTGGGACACAGAAGAAATAGTACTTTACTATGGAAGAGAGGATGGACAGCACAATGAAGGTGTAGGCATTATTCTACAGAAAGGAATAGAAAGGACATTACTGGAATGGAAACCCATCAACAACAGATTAATAAGATTAAGATTGAGAGGTAGATTCACTAATACTACAATAATACAATGCTACGCACCAACGAATGACAGCGATGAAGAGGTCAAGGATGAATTCTATCGACAACTGCAGAAAGAAATGGAAGACACACGTAGATCTGATCTTATTATAGTAATGGGAGACCTCAATGAGAAAGCTGATACACACAATACATATAATGAAAGAATAATGGGAAAATGCGGCAGCGGAACGGCAAACGAAAATGGGGATAAATTAATAAGTTTCTGTAGTATTAATAACCTGGTCATTGGAGGAACACTTTTCCCACATAAAGAAATTCACAAATTAACATGGGAATCACCAAATGGTCGGGACAGAAACCAGATAGACCACATCACGATTAACGGTAGATGGAGACATGAATTATAAGATGTGAAGGTAAGAAGGGATGCAGATGTGGGAAGTGATCACCATTTAGTAGTAGCAAAACTGAAAGTGAAACTAAGAAGGGCTGGGCCAACTGTAACTACACAGAAAAGGTTTGAAATCAGAAAACTGAAGGACCCCCTTACCAGAAAAGCTTTTGCGGCTGACATAAAGAAACGATTTCAATCTGCCAAAAGTCAGGAAAAGATATTGACTGATGATATAGACCAGAAATTCAACACCATTTCAACAATATATAAGGAAAGCAGGAAATCATGCTTGGGATTCCAGGAAAGGAAGAAGCAAGATTGGATAACACCAGAAACATTAAACACCATAACACTGAGAAAGGAAATGAAAAGAAAGAAAACAGAAGCGAAGTCCCCCAGGTTAAAGCAACTATATAGCGATCAGTACAGTCAGCTGGACAAGGAAGTTAAACGCCAAACCCGAGCCAACAAAAGCAATTTACTAGACGATCTTGCAAGACAGGCAGAAGAGGCAGCACTGAGAAATGAACAAAGCGTATACAAAATAACTAAATTCATCAGCGGAAAACGAGGTGCTGTAGTGAAATTCTAAATACAATATCTAAATTATAATATAACAAGATAGTGCGTAAAGTCAAAATAAGATAGGAAATAAAAATTGAGTCCAGCGTCTTGCTCGCCCACGCCAGTTAATATGCCGGTTTTGCTAAGCCTTATAACCGAATGGAGGGTACTGTATTTTCAAATTTGACCTTGGATAAAACCTAACACTTTTTCCCAAGGTTCAAACAATAATTGCCTCGGTGATAGAATATATAGTAAAAAGGGGGAGAGAGAGGGTGATAAATGGCCTCAAATGCTAATCGTGTCTAACATCGTTTCTAAAAATAAAACCAACTCGCAAAGCCTTGCCTAGGGCGATTCCCAAAATACGTGGAAAAAGTTAGAACATGTAGACAACTCGTGTCACTAAAACGACCTTAGCTCTTATTACAAACGACGTAATTACCACGTAAATAGAGAGGACAGCACATGGAAAAGAATTGAACGGGTGGTAGACTAAAAATAAAAAAAACTAACATAGAAAAACACAAATGTGTACTTCTGAACCAAGCCAACTAGTCCCATATAAATTGTATATTCGTGAACCTTAGGACTTGCTGACAAAGAATATGGTAGTAGTTACGCAATTAGTTCATTAATTAACTAATTATAGCCATAATACTATAGTGGATCCGACCAGACTGTCAGGAGAGAGATCATGCCTGCTTATTTTTATGGCATGTTTTGAAAAAACGACTTTGGGTAAATGAGGTTAAAAGGTACGGGATATTTGATTGGGTGGATTTTAAAGGAAGGCGAAGTATGATTGGTTGACCTAAAACTAAATACATATTTGCCTTGGAAACATAGTAGGAGTTGTTATTTGAAAAAAGTGATTCAAAAATAAATGTAAACATGGTCCGATTGGACAAAGCAGTAGATATTGGCACGAAACGGGGACTGTTCACTGCCATTTCAAGAAAATTTTGTGAAAAGCAAGATCGATGAGAACAGGCGGAGAATTTTCTAACATAGGAAAAGCCTGGACATAGGGCAGATCGAAAATGTGCCATATTCTATTGCCTAGTCATCGTTTACTTGTGTTATTTCCTTGCATCTGTGGTAAGATTGATTTTCTTAACATTTTATTTAAAATAAAATTTGAATGTGAGATACTAACATACGACTGTAAGTAAGTGAGTCTATGGCAGACTCAAAAACTGAGTCTAGAGATTGATCCAGCATATGAAAGACTATCAGAGAGGTGTAGACCAACTAAATTATATATGCTTATCATCAGAAGCATAATACCTATCCTATTGTATGGAAAACAGATTATTGCTGGAATTGCAGAGGAGTTGTAACTATTAGGGGAGAGGAATACTGGTATACCTGGTCACATCGTATGAAACTGGTGAAATGAATTGTCGTAAAGAGCTGATCTTACATGTTTGTTTGTACTGTGCCTGTACTGGTTGTAGAATGTTAGTATAGGCTGGTGATTACGAAGGAGGTATATCCTTCTGATTTCAGAGGTTTTTGGTTGCTGTCAATGACTGGTGCCAGACTACAGTGGGCCGATATATTCATGCCACAGTCTTGCCTTTTGCGGAGAAACTTGTAGACCACCATCATTCTTGAAGGAGTGGGAGCTGAAGGTTGTCGTTCAGCGAAGTGCAGGAAGATTACTTCATCATATTACAAATATAGGTGCATGTTTAGGCACCTGATCGCTCAACTAACATTATATTAATAATAAAAGACTGGGAATAGTGATATAAACATTCCATCAGTGTCCACAGAAACTTACAAACAACATTAAGAAATGATGAACATAAACAATCCACCAGTGTATACTAGAAGCCACCTCAGTTAGAAAATACACTACACCCTTATATAATAATAATAGGTGTATTATGGACAGGAGATCCATTGTATAAATATATTGATGTAATTAATTTCTCTGATTTCACTTTGATTGTCAGTCCTGATTCAAAATAAATTAGATTCAGGACAATAAATTTAAAAAAATTAACATTTCCCAACTTTCAACCACTGACTTACTAAAGATAGTCTTTTAAAGTGTAGTTCGTATGTGATTGTCGTGGTACTGTTGTGTTGTATTGAATAATAAAATAATTTGTGTAATTGTTTATATGTTTAGTTGGTTAAAGCAACCTTACACTAACATTTCATAACCTTAGACACCAAACGTAGTCATCTTACTGTCTATCAAGAATAAGTCTGAATGAGATCATAGTGGTGGTAGTAGAAAGGTGTCCTGGAAATTTACTCTAATATTTATTATATTCAGGGACCTTCACAGCTGACCTCATTCAGTACACTAAGATTTCTTAACAACAAACTGTATTAACATCAAACCCACCACATATATTGGGGTCTCGCTCCTCGGGATTGAATTTCTCATAGCACCAGCTATATTGGGTAGTTCACTTCTGGGATTTTAAATTCTTAAAATATTATCAATTATATTAGGAATCTCATATAGTATAAAACTAAAAACATTCCTTTTGGAGAAATTGAATAGTGGTTGAGCTATCAGTGCATGTGGTTGTTCTTAGTTATAATTAGAAATTGTTAGTTATAATTAGAAATTTGTCTAGTTAGAAATTTTTAATGTTTCCATAGTACAAAATGGCTGATCTGGCAAAGTTTCGATCTGCTGCTGTGCAGGCTGCTAAAGAATTGGGAATGGAAGGGCAAATTATGATTGCTTATGTCACAACTGAATGTGACAAATTTATTAAACGTGAAGAAAGAAAATTTGAAGCAAAAAGAAAGATAGAGGCTGAAAAAGAAATTAAGAGGCTGCAGATTGAGGCTGACAAAGAGGCTAGGGCATTGGAGTTAGATAGGGAGATTAAAAGGCTTTAATTAGAAGAAAAAAAGGCAGAGAGGGAAGAAGAAGATAAGAGATTGCAGAGGGAGCACGAGTTACGACTAAGGGAGTTGGAATTACAAGGCCATGCTCATGAAAATGGTGCCAGCCCCTTGCCTCCGATGCTACTGTTATTCAGGGAGCCTCAACCTCAGCTATGAGTTTTCATTTAGACCATTTTGTTGATAAAAACGATGACATAGAAAGTTACCTAAATAGATATGATTTTTTGGCTACCACGTATGGTTTAGAGAGAGAAAGGTGGAGCCTAAAGTTATCTCAAGGCCTTCGAGGTACAGCTTATGAAGTTTTTGCCAAGATGAGCAGGGATGATCACGACAAATAAGACATGCTAAAGCAGGCTCTTTTGTTAAGATATGTGTAGCGGGAGAATATTTAAAATTATATATTTATGTAAGTGTATGCCAGTAAAGAGTTCTGGTCTTACAAGTAATACCCCTGCCTTAGAAATAAGCACTGGTGTATTGTTATCATAGAAATAGTCAGACTGTGAAAACCCTGGCCCAGTTGGTAAGAAGTAGTACCAGGATTTAAGGTGTCTCCTCCCTGTGACTATCTTATGATTACTGAATAATGTCTAGGGAATAAATACAATGAACATTCACTTTAACCACAAATGCAAGAAGTGAATAATTCCTCAGGTACAGTTAAAATATTTTAATATGTACACTAATATTCTATTTCTGCTAGTTGGAATAGAGCATTAAATTATATAAAAAATATTCACACAATTACTATTATTGTCTGTTTAGACTTCAAGATCTTCAGTAATAAAGTTACTGAAAACTGCAATCACTGGATCACTGTCCTTAGTCCTTTGCATTTACAAATAACTATCATCAATTGACTGAACTTCTTTATGGTTAACTACTGTTTTCATCTATTAGCTGTTTCTTATATATTGTGGTGGTCAGTGTCTTACATGACACTTATCTCTCGACTTGACAATGCTGACACTGAACTGTCCTTTGTAGATATCAGACTTCGTAGACCCAACTATAGGGATGCCAATGACCAGTTGAAGTTCACTCGTTGGGGTCCTGCACTTTTGTGGGATTGCCTCTGATGAACAACACGGGCTTCTGATACTGGACAGTCCGGTTTGAGTTATTTCATGAAACCCTCAAGACTTCAGATACTGACTGAAAACTTCTGGCGATCCGCTCACACTTCAGATAGATTTAGCGTAATGGCGATCTCTGCCGTCAGTCTGTCTCAAACCTTTTGGGTTGTGTGTGTCTCCGTTTACCGATACACTATTTATAAGCCTAGCGCGGCCGTATCGGAGAGCAGTGACATCACAGCTTAAGACTCGGCTGAAATTCTTCTCCGAACCAGCGATTTCATCCGATCTGTGGGTTGACTGAACCTTTCCCTTTCACATTCTCGACTTATATATTATCCATCTTGTTCCATCTTATCTTGTGTTATACAGCCAATATCTCTCTATATTCCTATCCATGTAATTTCCCCAACTGTTATTTGTTGATTTTAATATTTAGAACAGAAGTGGGTTTACAGGCTTTGAGCGTAACTGTGGGCAGCCGAAATACGCATATATCTCCGTAAAGGATAACTTCATAACTGTTTCTCTTATACACGATTGTACACATTCCTTTCATGGACTAAAATGTGAAATCCTTTTCACAATGATTCCATTATGCTTTTATTTATCATTGCCGATTTCCGCTGCATCATCTACATTTTGCCGATACATCGCCATTTTGAAAGCGGCTGGTCCCATGGTAATCGATCGGCGAATTAAACTGTAAACTCCTCGCCACGTTTGCAATGTATTGGAACTAATTTTGCGACATAGCTCCCCCATATTTTAAGCTGGATGATATCTAGCTTAAGTATTGGGTATAATACCATTGCAAATCGACCATTCCGAGGTCAGCTTTCCTTCTTTCTATCTTGCTCTAACTCTGTGGGATGGCGACTGAGAAAATTCGCACCCACATTTTGTTGCCCTGGATATAGATTCATTCTTTACTATTTCTCTTCTTCCAGTTCGACTTTTCATCCAGGCCCGTACCTCTGGTGAAACGTGGCAAGTAGCTTTCCCTTGAAGTCGTCCGCCCTCTTTTCGTTGATAGTTGGTTGCGGTTTTCCCTCGCAAATCCGTAGGTGTTTGATTTTCGCTACGTGATTTGTTCCTTTTTTCCAGCGCATGGGGTTCAGACTGCAATTTAACCTGTGTGGGATGTTTCCTTTCCCCTCCAGTGCCAATCTCGGGGTACCCCTGATTGCTGGTTTGTAGATTTTTTATGAAGACTCTTCCTTCGAGTTTCTGAATCTACATGGGTGCACTCTGGACAGGAATTTACATACTGATTAATGTCTTCCGTAATACCCGGCCAGTAGTACTGGGTGGCTACTCTTTGTTTGTGGCACCATTACCCAGGTGTTCACCAAAAGTTGTTATGTGCCCCAGCACATAACCTTATTTCTATAGGTGGATGGCACAACAAGTTGACCATGACTTTTCGTCCCTCTGCCAGCTTTCCGGTGCAAGAGTCCATGTTGCATATAGAAATGTCCTTTCCTTGGAGTGTTATGTCCTTTTGACAATTTGCCAAAACAAGGCTTTAATGTGATGTCTGCTTCTTGAGCCTGTTTCATTTCAGTCGAATGAAATTTTAATTTGATGTCCCTCTCTATGTTCCTGGCGTCAAACTTGGTATGGATTCCTGCCATAACCATAGGTTTTACAGGGTCTCCCAAGAAAACATATCTACGCCGCAACATCAGAAGGTAGAAGGGATCATCTATCACAGCTGCATTTATCTTCCCTTCCACATAGCGACAACTGACATGAATCTTTGCTATGGGTAACGTTAGGGGTAATGCTCCTTTTAGTGGCCTTTGAATATCTACTGTTTCTGTGGTGATTTGTTCTGGGCGCACCAGAGATGCACACACGACTGCATCATAGGACAAACCTGTGTCATACATTCCTGTGACTTGTTTGCCATTCACAGTCACTATCTCCTGTGTAGGTGGGTGATGGAGGCTACTCTGACTCACAGTCAGTTCCTTCTTATCCGAAGTCCTCTCCTGTAGACATGCAGCATGATGAAGAGGTTTTTTCCTCCCACATTCATCCGTGTTGTGGTTGCTCATCTTACAAATTTTGCACCACTTATCTCCCTGTTTGTAGGGTTTCTTTTCCTGAGTCTGAGGGTTTTGGTCGTTATTATCCAATCTTGGCTTATTTCTGTACGGTTTGTCCGTTTGGTCAAACTTGGTATTTTCAGGTAGTGGCTTTTAGCCTTCTACTTGTTTTCTTTGTGTTCCTACCAGTTCAGCTTGAGCTGTTTGGTACCTCTCTGCACATTTCAAAGTGTCTTCCAGCCTCTCTGCTCCCTGTTCCATAAGGAATTTTCTCATTTCTTGAGACATGGAATCTTTCATTTGCTCTAACATAACCATTTCTTTCAGATCCTCATAGGTTTTCTGATACTTACCTAAACTACTCCATTTCAACAAATACGTTTCTAGCCTAGCTGAGAACTGGTTATATGTTTCTCCAGGTAGAGGATTAGAAGTTCTAAATTTCTTCCTATATGCCTCTGAGTTCTTTTCATAGCGGATCAGTAAGGTTTGCTTTAGTATTTCATAATTTTCCTGATCTTCTTTGGAAAGTTTCAGAAACACATCATATGCAATACCTCTCAATCCCTGAGATAACTTTAAACTCCATTTTTCCTTTTCCAGTCCATATGTAGAGGCTAGCCTTTCATACCTATCCAGGTACGACTCAATTGCGTCCTCCTTTTCAACAAATGGATCTAGGTGGAAACTCATAGCTCCATTTGCCATGTTCTGAAAAGAGCTATTCGCAGAATGAGGTGAGTTATTTCCATGGGTGCTAGTCCCAGCCTGAAGTTCAAGTTCAAGCTGTCTCATTTTCAGCTTATGGTCTCTCTCTGCTTTTAACCTCCTTTCTTCTCTCTCAACCTCTACTTGTAACCTCCTTTCTTCTCTCTCAGCCTCTACTTGTAACCTCCTTTCTTCTTCTAATTTCTTGGCTTCTCTCTCTGCTTCTAATTTCTTGGCTTCTCTCTCTGCTTCTACTTCTAATTTCTTGGCTTCTCTCTCTGCTTCTAATTCTAATTTCTTGGCTTCTGCTTCAAATTTCCTGGCTTCTCTTTATGCTTCCAATTTCTTTTCTTTTCTGTCCATAAACTTTTCACATTCCGTCGTGACATACCGGATCAGAGTCTCACCATCCATGCCAAGCTCTTTTTCCACCTGTAGTGTGGCAGACCTAAACTTGACCAAGTCAGCCATTATGTATCTGTAGTCTAGTAGGGTAAGCTGTCTTACTCAAACTAAACTACTGCAATATAATTAACTTAATTAAAATTAAAGTTAATTAAACTGACTTCACCATATATGAAACAGCTTTCTTATTTGTACTCAATGGTACTCCTAAAAATATTTTATTTCCGACTTTGTTAACTCTTTCCAAAAAATTTTTACAAAAAAATTTTCTACACAGCAGAAATAGAAAGTTGGCTCTGGAATATCAAAGATATCCCGCAGACAAGACCCCACTGTAGCGGGAGGTTATTTAAAATTATATATTTATGTAAGTGTATGCCAGTAAAGAGTTCTGGTCTTACAAGTATTACCCCTGCCTTAGAAATAAGCACTGGTGTATTGTTATCATAGAAATAGTCAGACTGTGAAAACCCTGGCCCAGTTGGTAAGAAGTAGTACGGTACCAGGATTTAAGGTGTCTCCTCCCTGTGACTATCTTATGATTACTGAATAATGTCTAGGGAATAAATACAATGAACATTCACTTTAACCACAAATGCAAGAAGTAAATAATTCCTCAGGTACAGTTAAAATAGTTTAATATGTACACTAATATTCTATTTCTGCTAGTTGGAATAGAGCATTAAATTATATAAAAACTATTCACACAATTACTATTATTGTCTGTTTAGACTTCAAGATCTTGAGTAATAAAGTTACTGAAAACTGCAATACTGGATCACTGTCCTTAGTCCTTTGCATTTACAAATAACTATCATCAATTGACTGAACTTCTTTATGGTTAACTACTGTTTTCATCTATTAGCTGTTTCTTATATATTGTGGTGGTCAGTGTCTTACATGACACTTATCTCTCGACTTGACAATGCTGACACTGAACTGTCCTTTGTAGATATCAGACTTGGTAGACCCAACTATAGGGATGCCAATGACCAGTTGAAGTTCACTCGTTGGGGTCATGCACTTTTGTGGGATTGCCTCTGATGAACAACACGGGCTTCTGATACTGGACAGTCCGGTTTGAGTTATTTCATGGAACACTCAAGACTTCAGATACTGACTGAAAACTTCTGGCGATCCGCTCACACTTCAAATGGATTTAGCGTAATGGCGATCTCTGCCGTCAGTCTGTCTCAAACCTTTTGCGTTGTGTGTGTCTCAGTTTACCGATACACTATTTATAAGCCTAGCGCGGCCGTATCGGAGAGCAGTGACATCACAGCTTAAGACTCGGCTGAAATTCTTCTCCGAACCAGCGATTTCATCCGATCTGTGCGTTGACTGAACCTTTCCCTTTTACATTCTCGGCTTATATATTATCCATCTTGTTCCATCTTATCTTGTTTTATACAGCCAATATCTCTCTATATTCCTATCCATGTAATTTCCCAAACTGTTATTTGTTGATTTTAATATTTAGAACAGAAGTGGGTTTACAGGCTTTGAGCGTAACTGTGGGCAGCCGAAATACGCATATATCTCCGTAAAGGATAACTTCATAACTGTTTCTCTTATACACGATTGTACACATTCCTTTCATGGACTAAAATGTGAAATCCTTTTCACAATGATTCCATTATGCTTTTATTTATCATTGCCGATTTCCGCTGTATCATCTACATTTTGCCGATACATCGCCATTTTGAAAGCGGCTGGTCCTATGGTAATCGATCGGCGAATTAAACTGTAAACTCCTCGCCACGTTTGCAATGTATTGGAACCATTTTTGCGACAATATGAAAAGAATGGTGTGACGGGTCGGTGGTGGTGGTGTGGTTGGTGTTGCGATTCCTTGGTTATGGTATTATTTATTGAATAGTAAAGTCACTCTTTAGACGTAGCAATGTTGGTTATAAATGGTTAGCTCTGGGCATCAGAACATCCCTTCGACGTTCTGATTTGCATAGTATATAGTATTTGATTTCCCTTGTGGGAGAGTTATCGTGCTGACAAAGGTAAACACCAACAGCTGTAGAACCGAACCCGAAACGTAAATAAAGGATCAAGCCTTCTGCTTTGAGTCCACATGTATTGAGATTCATACAAAAACGATAATCGACATTCACAAAGGTTTCATGTACAATTCAGCGTAACAATTGAATTCCAAATAATATCAGTAAGTATCCGTCCGTGTCAAAACAATATGTCAGATGAACATCGTGGCTATATACGTGCGCTGTTGTAGTCAACAGCCAGAAATGAGCACATGAGTTCTTGACATCTACAATTTGAATCATAATACGATTCTCCTTCCATTATTAGTTTAATTTAATTAATCTCATGCTTAGATTAATTTCCAAACTGACCCTGAAGTCTACATCGATTCATCTATATAATATAGGCTATATACTCAGCCTTATTTCCTTGGAAGAAATACAAGACACGACCTTCTTGCTTGACGGATAGCGTAACAAAGGCCCTGTAACCAAGTCACCCGGCGTGACCTTCCCGACGCGAATGCGTCATAATCTCCGCATATATTTCGCGTTCACTATACCGTAAAATATCGACATATTCTATAAATATTAATGACCCCTAAACGTTGCGCATGGGTAAACCCCAGCAGACGCCATCATTTAAAATAACACCGTAACAGATTTCCTGTCAGACGGGGGCAAAAAAAATCTATTAAATAGATTTTTTTTGAAAAATATTAATCAAATTATCAAAAATTTAACAAAACCCGACGTATGACCTACGATGTTCTATCTAGAACAGTGTCGCGGTCATGTCAGTAATATATTATAATAAAATCAACGTCATATCATACATATACCTTATATTAAACCAGGAAATTTCAATGTCACTAACTAATTAACTAATTAATTTGTTGTATGTATAGACTAACTAATAATGTGAGGTGTTATTAAAATTATTCTAACTAACTAAAATTAAAATAATTAATTATAGTATGTAAGTATGGTACTAACTAATTAATATTTAATTAAAGAAAATGAGAAATAGAATAAGAGAGTAAAAGAAATAAAAATTGAGAAGTACGGACAATTGAAACCAAATATTAAAGTATACATTAAATTAGCATGCGTGTGAAAATGAAGTGTAAGGATAGATACCTAATTAAATTAACGCAATCAGAAGAAAAGAGCAGAAAAAAAAATTCATACATTTTAACTATATATATGAAATGTCATAATGTAATATCCATTACCTTAATAATTACACTAATTAAAAGGTTTAATTGGTGTGATATTCTTTTGTTTCATCTTTTCTTAGTATATTTTATTTTTTTATTTCATCACACTTTGACTTTATTATATATTATATACTAATTTAATAACTAGAAAATTTAATAATATTGGACATGAAGATCCAATCGTTGTTACTTCCTGTTGAATTGTATGAAAGTTCATTAAGACACAAGCTTCATATTATCAAATTATGATTTGATTATCCATTCATCGTTAGTTCCTTTATTAAACTTTTGAAAGTAAATTGACTAAGTCATCAGCGTATCTGTCCCTTCTTCATCAGAGATTGTTCCTTTTTAACAGTTTTCAATCGAAATGAGTGATACTCAAAGTGGAATTGAAGTTCAAATTTTCAACCGATCCGTAAAACTTGATATTTTGATCAGAATAGTTTATTTCGAAATGTCCTTATTTAGGTAGGAAGTCCAACTGAATTGTTGTATATTCTGACTTGATATCAATACCGTTCATTGCAAATGTAATGCTTGACTAGTCAGAAAATTTTCTTGAAATTGTAATATTCATTCAGAATCCGTAGGATGTCTGGACAACGTGTCGGCTATGACGTTCTCAGTTCCAGGTATCGACTGTATCTCGAACTCGTAGGGTTGCAACGTAATAGCAAATCGTGCAAGTTTAGCACTTTTATGGTTTGAGCGACGTAATGCTGCCACTGATTTCTGATCAGTCTGGATCAGGAATGGAGATCCCAGCAAAAACTTTTCCAACTTGGTAATTGCCCAGATTACGGAGAGCAATTCTCGGTCCACAGTGGAATATTTCGTCTCCGTAGGTTTCAGTTTGCGTGAGATATACATTACAGGGTGAAGGACATCATCATGATGATATTGCAGTAGACATGCCCCGAGTCCGTAATTACTCGCATCTGTACGTAGAACAAACTTTTTAGAAGCATCTGGTAATCTTAAAACAGGTGGGCATGAAAATATTTTTAAGATAGTGCGAAAAGTTTTGTCACATTCGTCGGTCCAATTTATCCTTAAAGGCATGTTCTTCTTTAGTAACGAAGACAGGACAGCCGTGATGGATGATAGGTGAGGTACAAATCTGCTATAGTATTGGATTAAACCTAACAGACTCCTAACCTGTTTCTTCGTTTGAGGAACAGATAAATTTAATATTTTAGAAACCGTACTGGGAATTGTTTGGATACGTCCCGATCCAATAATGTGCCCCAGGAATGTTATCTCATTACACGCTATTTGAATTTTTGTTGGTTTAGCGGGTTAAATGGTTATCACGCAATATTTCCAAAACTGATTTAAGACCCAAAAAATGTTCCTCAAATGATGAACTAAACAAACATATGTCGTCAATATAGGTAATTATATCTGATCTACCTGCTAAAATTTTTCGCATCATGCGAATAAAGGTAGCTGGAGCATTCATTAGCCCAAAAGGCATCACGTTCTACTGGTAAAGACCTTGTGGAGTTGAGAATGCTGTGTAGTATTTGGCTCTTTCGGTTAGTGGAATCTGCCAATAACCTTTAGTTAAGTCAATTTTAGTGAAAAGTGTAGCATTGGATAGACGAGGAAGTAAATCGTCAAGGATAGGATGTGGTTCGCTATCTGGTACTGTCTGCGCATTAAGTTTCCTATAGTCAACACATAAACGTATGTTGTTGTCCTTTTTCCGGACAATGACTAAAGGAGAAGAAAATGGAGATGTACTAGTCTCAATAATACCTAATGATATCATCTGTTCGAGTTCCTGAGATGTCTTACTCAGAAAATGTAGAGGTACAGAATAAGGATGAACACGAATTTGTGTATCATCGTTAAGAATAATATCGTGACTAATTACAGATGTGCAACCCGGTACATCAGTTAACACATCTGGGAAAGATTGTAGAAGATCAGCAACGCGTTGATGCTGTTGCGGTGTAACCGTAGAAGAAATGGTCACATCACGCCAAGATTCAGTAGATTGGACAGTAAGTACAGGTAAAGGCATCTGCACTTCAGGAAAAGAAGATTCTTCCTCCTGTATAACAGATAGATTAGAATAATGACAAGTAGATACAGTATTGTCATCTAATTCATGAAAAATTGACTGTAAGTGTATAGGACGTGTATGAAATTGCTTGAGCATATTAATATGGAATATCTTTCTGTGTCCCTTGATATCTAAGACGTAATCAACGTCTGAAATTTTATCAGTAACCTTATAAGGACCAGTCCATGAGATCAATAACTTATTGTTATTGTGAGGGAGTAATACATAAGCCTCATCGCCCGGGAATAATTGACGTAATCGTCTAGATCGATTTTGTATAGATCGAGCCTTAGCTTTTGCAGCCTCAGAAGAAGCTGTTGCCAATTGGCAAGACTCAATAATATTATTTCGAAGATTAATTACATACTCATAAGATGACTGAGTGTCCTGAGTCATCTCTGCATCAATTAATAAATCTTTTATCAGTCCCATAGGACCTCTCGGAGGGGCACCAAAAACTAACTCAAAGGGAGAGAAGCCAGTTTGTTCATGTGGCACCTCTCGGTAAGCAAATAGGACAGCTGGGAGTGCTCTGTCCCAGTCCTGAGGGTGTTTAACAGTAACCTTATGTAAAAGTTGCTTAAGCGTACGGTTAAGTCTTTCAACTGCACCGTTACTCATGGGATGATAAATACTACTCAAATTCCTATCAATGTTCCAGGTTTTCATTACCTCCTTCATGGTATCGGATATAAACTGCGACCCATGGTCAGACAATAATTTTCTAGGAAACCCTATTCTAGAGAAAATTAGATGTAATGCATCAGCTACATCTGTGGTAGTGGTTGTCTTCAATGGAATGGCTTCTGGCCATCGTGTGCATAAATCAATGCACGTGAGAACAAATCTATGTCCTCTCGCAGATGGTAGAAGTGGACCAATTATATCTATGGCCATCTTGTCAAAAGGTCGTACTGAGATATCGCAAGCCTGAATAGGCGCCGTGTGAAAAGCTCCACGTGCTTTCCCTTCCTGGCACGTAGTACAAGAACGTACATAATGCGAAATATCACGTGACACTCCTGGCCAAAAGAATGAAGATAATACTCGAGATCGTGTTCGAGTATATCCCATATGTCCTCCACACTGCGAGTCATGCGCGTGTTGAAGAATGTACCGTCTAAAAGCAGCCGGTACCATCACTTGTGGTTTTACCAGTGATTTATCACTAAAACCTCTAATTAGTATATCATTTTTCATAATAAACCAATGTTTGTTCTTATTACCTGAAGGTAAATTATCAACCTTATTAACTAGGTTAAAAAATTTATTTAGAGATTTGTCATTTTTTTTGTTTGTTAGCAAATGATTCCCTGTCAATAGGTGAATTGACCTCAATATCCTCCTGTTTTTCTGCATCCATCTTATTATCATTGACACTCTCCATGAGCATAGTCTGAGCTCTAGTTGTCACTGCGTTTCCAGTGCATAGATTGTGTCTCTCCCATTCAATAATATCTTCTGGTGAACAATCCTTGCTGCCGTGTATGCGACCCACCATAAGGTCTGCTATTGGCTTTTTCAGCATGCATACCTTCACGTTACCTGTGAAAAAAGGTGTGTTAACATGGATAATAGCTGTGGGGTAAAACTCAATAGTTCCCCCAAAAGTCATGCAACGGACATATTCCCCCGTTGCACAGCTAGGATGTACTAGCGACTGTCGCACTCCAATGGTTGTGGACCCCGAGTCTCTCAATACAGAAACTACAGAACCGTTTATTATCCCTCTGTTAAAAATCAGAGAGCCTGTTCCATCATTGGCTGCAAGACCTACTTCTGGTGTAATGTGTCCGCAGTTTAGCACTGTCTCCTTTGCCTTCTGAAAAATAAGATTGCATTGTGGGCAACTATTTGCCACGTTATAATTTATAGCAAAGCATGCGGCAGAAGAATTCATTGTATTATCGTTAGGTGGAACCTGAACCTTAGGGGTGATATCATTTGTGACTGCTGCCCCGGTATTATGGTTATAATGTGAAGATCCACGAGAATGAGAATGATTACGAGAATAATTATTTGAATTATCTCGTTGACGTCTATTATAATTGTTATCTCGATGTCTCGAGTTATAATTATCGCTATTCTTCCAATTGTTACTATTATTATATTGATATGACTGATTATAACTTGAGTTACGAGGATTACTGTTGTGTCTTGACTGAGGTGAATAATTTCTGGTTTGTTGTCTTCCCCTATTAAAGTTATTGTTAAAGTTATTCTGTCCCTTATGAAAATTAATGTCATAGTTTCCTTTGAACCTACCTCTGTCCACACTGTGTGTTCTAGGTTTGTTATGATTATGATATGCCATATTGGAGGCTACAGGAAGTGGTTCTCTTATCAACGAGCCAGAAATATTAGCATTCGGATGAGCTGTGCAGTAATTTAAAGAAATTTTTTCTAACTCATCAATAGATTCTGGTTTTCTTTCTTGCAGATAAGCAAAGAATGGTGAGCTGACAGAAGATAATACTTTATCCCTCAATAATAAATCGACTAATTTGTCGTAAGATTTGTTGACACCTGCCAGTTCAACCCATCTGTTAAAAGTATTGCGTATGTTAGCAATAAAACCTGTGAAATCTTTATTGTTATCTGGCAACAAACTTTTGAAACGTAATCTACATGCCTCTTCGTTCAAGTGGAAACGACGTAATAACAACGTTTTAATGGCCTCATAATCTGTGACTAATGTAGGATCAATGTTTTGTGCTGCACTTGCAGGTTCGCCATCCAGAAATTCCTTAAGTTTAAGTGCCCATGCAGTTTTGTCAAGGTTATTGACCTTACATATATCCTCAAAGCGCGCCAGCCACGATGAAAGGTCGTCCACGTGTAATTTGAATGGTGGTAATTTAAAGTAATAATTGCCCTTAAGTCGGGTGGATGAAGATCCAGATTGAGCATTATCATTTTGGCTTGCTGCAGCGCTCTGCGAATTAAGTTTTGCTGTTTCCAATTTAAGCCGTTGCAATTCCATTTCTTGCTGTAGTATGATTTCTTGTCGTTTCAATTTATTCTCTTCTTCAATCCGTAGGATTTCATCTCTTGCTATCTTTCTTTCTTCTTCTTGTCTTAATTCTGCTTTCTTTTCCGCCTGTTTTCTTTCAAGTTCTTCCATCTCTGCTTTATCAATAGCTTTCCTTTCAGCCTCCTTTCTATCAAGTTCCTTCCATCTCTGCCTTATATGAAAGAAACTTATCCACAATCAAGTTCTTTTCAGCCATCTTTTCTGTGCCTTATATCTTGCCAGGTATCTTTGTTGTTGTTCAGCAAATTCAAGGAGTGCCTCACCCTTTTTATTACAATCTTTTCCAATTTTAATGAAATGATCCAAGGTAAGCATTCTTGGAGTTTAATTATTTAAGTATTTAATTACTTATGTATTGTAATCAACAATAGAATCTATGTCGATAATTATAATTACTCAACGAATGAATAATTAATACAAGAAATTGTAATATTCCTGTATTGTTATGTATAAGTTCCACAATCTATAATATTTTGTAAAAATATTATATATATACTCACTGATATCTATCATAAATAGTTATGATAATTAGTTATATAAGCTGCTGAAATTATATCAAGCGCTTAATATTAATATTCAATAATTATGTGTATTATCCCCAAATAATTAGTCTTAATTATCACTAAGTTCACAATATAGTACTGAGAAAGTGTACTAATTTATATTAAATATGTATTAATATGTTATAAAGTTTTAATAATTAATCATTATATTTTATGCCATAATCATGAGATATAAAGTGCATTGCCCATTTCTAGGACCACCACTGCAAATTGGTGCAAAGTCCCTAATTCCTCCTTAAACTCAAAAAAAATTTAATAATATTCATCTACACTATTATTAATGAAGAAATTATAGCATTAATATTAAATTATAAATGGATGAAATGAATACAAACAATACAATGGGTTAACCAAGGAGTACAGAACAGTAGCACAATACAAAAGTGACATTTTCACCATAAAACTGCATTAATAACTAAGTGGTATAAAACGGAAGTGAGAGATTAAGAATGAACTGAATAGAAAGTTAAGCTGTGTACGTAACAAATAGTGACGTCACAGGACTCATTTGACGTTAATACAATACATTTAATTAAAATTAAAGATAGCTAGATCAGAATAAACAAGATAGATTACGAACATAAGACTGTAAATGAATAAAAATAAGAACCAATTACACCAGAAAACACCAGTTATAACATGACTATACACCTAACATGCAAAGTGAATTAATGCAAGTCCGAACCAAACGATCACCGATAATGATAATTCGACGCTTTCTTCGCGAGGTGCTATTATATCACAGCCTTAGGAACATTCAGAATGAATATCGGCATCCTGAGAGCCATTTTATTCATTATGAACCGCCGCCCAACCATACCCGCTACATGAAAAGGACAGGAACAATATTTAACATGGATACAACGAAAAAAGAACATGGCATTATTTGGACAAACAGGACGAAATATTTTAACCTTTAAAATTAGTGACTTATCTTGTTTTGGCGGTAATATCGTACATTATATGCTTCGCCGACAGACTCGAAAGCTTGTTTGAAACATTGAGAAAGTCAGCAATCGGTTTCATTTGATGTTTGAAAGCTGCAAATAAATTTGTTTAAAAGGTCATTGTCAGCTGCTGGCTTTTCCAACCGTTCATACTGTCGTCAAGGGCATGACGTCACCGGTGTTTTTGCAAATAATGTCCATTTCCGCTCGAAAGGAAAAATGTCTTATTTTTTTGTGGTTCGTTCTTTTGAAAAATTTCAAATCCCCACACTGGCCACCAGTTGTGACGGGTCGGTGGTGGTGGTGTGGTTGGTGTTGCGATTCCTTGGTTATGGTATTATTTATTGAATAGTAAAGTCACTCTTTAGACGTAGCAATGTTGGTTATAAATGGTTAGCTCTGGGCATCAGAACATCCCTTCGACGTTCTGATTTGCATAGTATATAGTATTTGATTTCCCTTGTGGGAGAGTTATCGTGCTGACAAAGGTAAACACCAACAGCTGTAGAACCGAACCCGAAACGTAAATAAAGGATCAAGCCTTCTGCTTTGAGTCCACATGTATTGAGATTCATACAAAAACGATAATCGACATTCACAAAGGTTTCATGTACAATTCAGCGTAACAATTGAATTCCAAATAATATCAGTAAGTATCCGTCCGTGTCAAAACAATATGTCAGATGAACATCGTGGCTATATACGTGCGCTGTTGTAGTCAACAGCCAGAAATGAGCACATGAGTTCTTGACATCTACAATTTGAATCATAATACGATTCTCCTTCCATTATTAGTTTAATTTAATTAATCTCATGCTTAGATTAATTTCCGAACTGACCCTGAAGTCTACATCGATTCATCTATATAATATAGGCTATATACTCAGCCTTATTTCCTTGGAAGAAATACAAGACACGACCTTCTTGCTTGACGGATAGCGTAACAAAGGCCCTGTAACCAAGTCACCCAGGGTGACCTTCCCGACGCGAATGCGTCATAATCTCCGCATATATTTCGCGTTCACTATACCGTAAAATATCGACATATTCTATAAATATTAATGACCCCTAAACGTTGCGCATGGGTAAACCCCAGCAGACGCCATCATTTAAAATAACACCGTAACAAATGGGGAATTTTATTTGAAAAAATTTAGAAATGCCAAGCTACTGTCGGGTGAGACCTATCACCAGTTCTCTGCACGGTTAGAGACCTACTTGGAGAAATGGACTGCTCTGGGTAAAACTTAAGATCTTAAGGAAATGATCCTTATTGAGCAACTAAGAGAATTCATGGCTCCAGACCTGAGAAAGTTTCTCATGGAACAAGGTGCAGAGAGGCTGGGTGAGTTACTCAATGTCGCTGAGATGTATCAGGCAGCCCAAGCAGAGGTAGCTGGTAATAAAAAGAAACAAGGGGAAAATTTTAAGGCCCCACACAACTTTAATATGTTTGATAATAGAGAACCGAACAAAGGTAAGCAACAGTTTGACAGGCCACGCCATGATTTTAAAAATAAAACCTCACAATTTAATGAAAGGAAATATGATGAAAGAAAACCCTTTAACCAGGGAAAGAGGTATTGTAAAAATTGTCGGATGGACAACCATAACACTGAAAATTGTAGAAGGAAACCTAGTTTTGCTGCAATGAAATCTGGGAAGAAGGGAACCAAGGCCAACCCTACTGAACAGCAGGAACCTTATCACCACCCAGTGTGCGAAGATGTAATATGTAATAGGGTCACCATAAGGTGTTTGTATGATACTGGATTGGATTATGATTCAGTTGTGAGTTCTCACCTGGTGCAAGCAGATCAATATACCACAGAAACAGTGGAGATTCAAGCTGCAACCAAGGACGTAGCGACCATGACACTTCCCATCGCCCGGATACATGTTAAAACGCGATATGTGGAAGGAATCATAAAAGCAGCAGTGATAAATGAACCAATCTACCCTCTAATATTGGGGTGTAGATACGTCTTCTTGTGGAATCCCAAGAGACCTGTGATCATGGCAACAGTGCAGACCAGATCACAGTCTAAAAAGGAGGAGGATAATCCAATAAATACTCATCCAGATGAGATGAGGAAGGCACAGGCTGAGGATAAGACCCTCAAGCCTTGTTTTAAGAAATTGCCCAAATGTCATACACCTCCAGGCAAGGGAGATTTCTATATGAAAAACAAATTGATTTACAGGAAGGCTGGAACTGGATCCAATGGTCACGGACAGATGGCCCTTCCAATTTCATATAGGACTAAAGTGTTGGAACTAGGGCATGCGATTCCCTTCAGTGGTCATATGGGGATCAGCGCAACAGGACAGCGTATAGCTTGTCATTATTTCTGGCCAGGAATAACTGAAAACATAAAGAGATATGTAAAATCCTGTCCAGAGTGCCAACGGGTAGCTCCAAAGCATTGGACTGCTCCAGCAACTCTAGGGGAAATGCCCATAGTGGGAACACCTTTTGAGAGAGTTGCAGTGGACATTGTGGGACCTCTCACTCGGACCAAGAGGAGGAACAGTTATATTCTGACTCTGGTGGACACTTGTTCTATGTGGGGAGAGGCGGTAGCCCTGTCATCAATCGATTCAAAACATGTGGCAGAGGCATTACTCACAATCTTCACAAGGTTAGGCTTTCCCAACCAAATCTTGACTGATAATGGCTCTCAGTTCAAGGGGAAACTAACGGAAGAGGTTTTCAGGATCTTTCAAGCGAAACACTTTCATTGTAGCCCGTACCATCCCCAAGGAAATGGCCAAGTGGAAAGGTTCAACGGGACACTCATTTCGATCCTAAGGAAGTTGACACATGAAAAACCAGATACATGGGATCAGTACCTTCACGCCGCCCTCTTTGCTTATCGGGAGGTACCCCATAGTTCAACCGGTATGGCCCCGGCAACATTGTTATTTGGAAGGCCAATAAAATGTCCATTGGAAGCATTGCTAAGAACATGGACCGATGAGAAGGCAGAGGAGACTGTTACCTCATCATATCAATATGTGAACGAGCTGACCACTCGTCTTAAAACTGGCTGGAAACTTGCCAAAGAAAATTTAAGACAAGCCAGGAAAAAGCATGCTGCCTATTATAATAAGAAAGCGAAGAACGGAGATTTAGCTGTGGGGGAGAAGGTGCTTCTTCTTTTACCCAGAAGCAGTAACAAGTTGCAAATTGGATGGCAAGGTCCATATACAGTTCTAGAGAAGGTGTCTAGAACAAATTATAAGATAGATAAGAAGGGGAAGGAGAAAATCTATCATGTGAATCTTCTGAAGAAATATTTGGAAAGAGAAAACCAGGAAGAGACACACTTACTGACCTTGTCTGTTGCAATGGAAATGAAAAAAGAACCACTCATCTCTCATGAATATCCCTTACATCCCTGTGAGACCGCTGCGCAGGTAAAAGTCAGTACACATTTAACGAAAAATCAGAGGGAGAGAGTTCAACAGGTTCTAGATAATCATACAGATGTGCTAACGGACAGACCGGGGCATACAAACTTATTAGAATATGATATGAAACTTATAGACCCAACACCAATCTGTATGAGAGCCTATTCAATTCCTTTCGCTAAAGAGAAATCTTTGAAGGAGGAGATAGATTATCTGTTGAGAGAAGGGATTATCTCGCCCAGTGAATCTTACAGCTCCAGTGTGGTCCTGTTAAGAAAACCCTCTGGAGAACACCGGCTGTGTATAGATTACAGGAAACTGAATGCTGTCACAGAAGGTCAGGTGGATCCATTACCGGATACAAATCAGCTGTTTGCCAGGCTGAATAGAGCTAAATATTTCTCTAAAGTGGATCTGAGTAAAGGCTAGTATCAGATTCCAGTAAAGCCGGAAGTCAAACCTTATTTAGCCTTTAGCCCCTCGGAAGGACATTATGAATTTAATATATTGCCATTCGGACTGAATAATGCACCAAGTGTGTTTTCGAGGATGATGAGAAAGTTACTGGATCCCCTGAAGAATCCATGTATCACCAACTTCATGGATGATATTCTCATAGCAACAGAAACATTTGAGGAACACATTAACTCTCTGAATATGTTGTTTGATCGATTGAGAAATGCTGTGTTGGATGTAAAGAGCTAGAATTCTTGGGACACACAGTACATCAGGGAAAAATGACTCCTGACCGCAAGAACCTGGAAAAGTTAAAAAAGGCACCAAGACCACAAACAAAAAAAAGATGTGAGATCTTTTGTCTCATTATGTGGTTTCTACCAAAAATATATTAAAAACTTTAACTCCATATGTGCTCCATTGACTGATTTAACGCGCAAAGGAAATCCTGATAGAATTATTTGGACAGCGCAGTGTGAATTAGCATACCAAGAATTGAAAGAAAAGCTCACAAGCAGGCCTATTTGGAAATTACCTGACTTGAGTCAAGAATTCATTGTGAGAACGGATGATAGTAATATCGGTTTGGGGGCAGCTCTATTACAAAGGTCAAATGCACTTGATGGGGAATTAACCCCAGTTGCTTATGCTAGCCGTAAGTTGAATACAGCAGAACAAAACTATTCAACAAGTGAAAAAGAATGTCTCGCTGTCATCTGGGGTATAAAAAAGTTCCAAATTTATCTCTATGGAAAATCATTTAAGATTCAAACAGACCATAAACCACTCGTGTGTCTGTCACAAGCAAGGCATGAAAATGCTAGATTATTGCGTTGGTCTTTGCTTTTAAAGCCATTCCAGTTTATCATAGAGTACATTCCCGGAAAAACCAATGTGGGAGCTGGTTTTTTAAGCTGACATCCATATGACGAACATCAGAGTAGTCACCAGGCATAGATAATAAATTTATCTATGTGTATTTCGAATTATGAACTGACATTAGGTAGTCTGTTCTAAATTGGGGAGATGTGTAGTGAAATTCTAAATACAATATCTAAATTATAATATAACAAGATAGTGGGTAAAGTCAAAATAAGATAGGAAATAAAAATTGAGTCCAGCGTCTTGCTCGCCCACGCCATTTAATATGCCGGTTTTGCTAAGCCTTATAGCCGAATGGAGGGTACTGTATTTTCAAATTTGACCTTGGATAAAACCTAACACTTTTTCCCAAGGTTCAAACAATAATTGTCTCGGTGATAGAATATATAGTAAAAAGGGGGAGAGAGGGGGTGATAAATGGCCTCAAATGCTAATCGTGTCTAACATCGTTTCTAAAAATAAAACCAACTCGCAAAGCCTTGTCTAGGGCGATTCCCAAAATACGTGGAAAAAGTTAGAACATGTAGACAACTCGTGTCACTAAAACGACCTTAGCTCTTATTACAAACGACGTAATTATCACGTAAATAGAGAGGACAGCACATGGAAAAGAATTGAACGGGTGGTAGACTAAAGAAAAAAAACTAACATAGAAAAACACAAATGTGTACTTCTGAACCAAGCCAACTAGTCCCATATAAATTATATATTCGTGAACCTTAGGACTTGCTGACAAAGAATATGGTAGTAGTTACGCAATTAGTCCATTAATTAACTAATTATAGCCATAATACTATAGTGGATCCGACCAGACTGTCAGGAGAGAGATCATGCCTGCTTATTTTTATGGCATGTTTTGAAAAAACGACTTTGGGTAAATGAGGTTAAAAGGTACGGGATATTTGATTGGGTGGATTTTAAAGGAAGGCGAAGTATGATTGGTTGACCTAAAACTAAAAATATATTAGCATTGGAAACATAGTAGGAGTTGTTATTTGAAAAAAAGTGATTCAAAAATAAATGTAAACATGGTCCGATTGGACAAAGAAGTAGATATTGGCACGAAACGGGGACTGTTCACTGCCATTTCAAGAAAATTTTGTGAAAAGCAAGATCGATGAGAGCAGG
Source organism: Oreohelix idahoensis (assembly GCA_024509875.1). Taxonomy (NCBI): domain Eukaryota; kingdom Metazoa; phylum Mollusca; class Gastropoda; order Stylommatophora; family Oreohelicidae; genus Oreohelix; species Oreohelix idahoensis. The sequence goes on along the minus strand of JAMPIV010015080.1, from coordinate 174,722 downwards.
CGGAGAATTTTCTAACATAGGAAAAGCCTGGACATAGGGCAGATCGAAAATGTGCCATATTCTATTGCCTAGTCATCGTTTACTTGTGTTATTTCCTTGCATCTGTAATAAGATTGATTTTCTTAACATTTTATTTAAAATAAAATTTGAATGTGAGATACTAACATACGACTGTAAGTAAGTGAGTCTATGGCAGACTCAAAAACTGAGTCTAGAGATTGATCCAGCATATGAAAGACTATCAGAGAGGTGTAGACCAACTAAATTATATATGCTTATCATCAGAAGCATAATACCTATCTTATTGTATGGAAAACAGATTATTGCTGGAATTGCAGAGGCGTTGTAACTATTATGGGAGAGGAATACTGGTATACCTGGTCACATCATATGAAACTGGTGAAATGAATTGTCGTAAAGAGCTGATCTTACATGTTTGTTTGTACTGTGCCTGTACTGGTTGTAGAATGTTAGTATAGGCTGGTGATTACGAAGGAGGTATATCCTTCTGATTTCAGAGGTTTTTGGTTGCTGTCAATGACTGGTGCCAGACTACAATGGGCCGATATATTCATGCCACAGTCTTGCCTTTTGCGGAGAAACTTGTAGACCACCTGATATGAGTAAATATCATATCATGTTTGGTATTCGATCACTTCCTGATATATATTATTTACACACGGTATCCCGTGGTTGCAGGAAGTGACGTCTTGACTCCTGCTCTGAATTGATAGCAGACGTGAGTTTTGATTTGGGACAAGCTAGCGTCGCTAACCGGCAGTCTGCTTGGTCGTTTGACCAGTATGCATGGAATGTGTCCAGTAGGACCTGATTTTAGATTGTGTTAATTGCCTTTGGGCATCTTTATATTGCACCTGCAAGATCGATTACCATCACTGCCTTATGCTTTCATTAACGGTATAATGTCAGATTAGTCTTAGCAGTGTGTATGGAATTCTTGGGCACGTAAGTTGACTGTTCCATTAAAACTGAGATTATCAGAATCAAGGACAGTAGAGACATGTGCTAGTAAAAGCTACGATGTCATACCATACTCAATGTGGAGTGCTGTGTCATTAAATGTATGAATTGTGCCAAGAAGTTAGGCCTTGTTACTGAGTACCTGTGGTGCGGGCCTGGGAGCTTGTGTGTGACTGGCCATAATTAAATATATATTATAATTCCTCAAATGGACTATACAAGGAGAACCATGGAGGGTATTCAGCAGGCCACTGTAATAAGGAGTGTCAAGCCTTAAGTCTAATGCACTCCTACCACAGGACGTCGGGAGGACAGTTCCTGAAGTAATAATAATATTTGTAAATTTACCCGCACCACCACCATCATTCTTGAAGGAGTGGGAGCTGAAGGTTGGCGTTCAGCAAAGTGCAGGAAGATTCCTTCATCATATTACAAATATAGGTGCATGTTTAGGCACCTGATCGCTCAACTAACATTATATTAATAATAAAAGACTGGGAATAGTGATATAAACATTCCATCAGTGTCCACAGAAACTTACAAACAACATTAAGAAATGATGAGCATAAACAATCCACCAGTGTATACTAGAAGCCACCTCAGTTAGAAAATACACTACACCCTTATATAATAATAATAGGTGTATTATGGACAGGAGATCCATTGTATAAATATATTGATGTAATTAATTTCTCTGATTTCACTTTGATTGTCAGTCCTGATTCAAAATAAATTAGATTCAGGACAATAAATTAAAAAAAAATTAACATTTCCCAACTTTCAACCACTGACTTACTAAAGATAGTCTTTTAAAGTGTAGTTCGTATGTGATTGTCGTGGTACTGTTGTGTTGTATTGAATAATACAATAATTTGTGTAATTGTTTATATGTTTAGTTGGTTAAAGCAACCTTACACTAACATTTCATAACCCTAGACACCAAACGTAGTGATCTTACAGTCTATCAAGAATAAGTCTGAATGAGATCATAGTGGTGGTAGTAGAAAGGTGTCCTGGAAATTTACTCTAATATTTGTTATATTCAGGGACCTTCACAGCTGACCTCATTCAGTACACTAAGATTTCTTAACAACAAACTGTATTAACATCAAACCCCCCACAGGTGCAAACAATATTACCTTAGTAAGACATAAGCAAGGAAATCTCATCACGACAGCAGAGGGACAGGAAACAAGATGGGCAGAGCATTTCAGAGAAACTCTGAACAAGGAACCACCAGAAACACAATTGAATGTTCCTGAGGCTGAAAACGATCTAGATGTAAACACAGACATTCCACTAAATGAATAAATCATCACAGCAATCAAAGGTTTAAAGAACGGAAAAGCTCCTGGCCATGATAACTGTGGTGAGTTGGGATTATATAAATAGTTATAGGGGACTTAGTGTACTGACTGAGATCAGCTGTGAAGGTATCTGTATCTAATAAAGTTGGTGTGTTACAGATGACCTTACTTTGCTACCACATTTAGACCTCAATCAGACTTATTCTTGAATATTGTGATGACTACGTTGAATGTCTGTGGTTATGATAGTGATGAAGTGTAAGTTCACAACAACCAACAGACAGATAAACACTTTAATTAAGATCCACAACACTGTACAACACTATGACAAGCCCATACACATAATACTCTAGAAGACTAGCTTAAGTAAGTCAAGTGTTAACTGTTAAATCATGTATTGAATATCTTTCAATGTATAGATATCCTGATTCTACTACACAGTGAATCAGGAATCACAATCAAAGGTAACACAATGTTTATTTATACAATTTTATACAAAGGATCTTTGTCCTGACCTATAATATTATTATAGTCTGTGTGTGTAGTGTTGTGCTGTAGTATTATGAGGTAATACTGGCTTTTGAAGCTGAGTTGTTGTTTGTCATCACGACTTCATGTATTTGTTACTGGTGGAAATAATATTGGAGGGTTCACAGTTCCTTGTTATTTTTAAAAACAATTACTATCCCTCTTGATTTAGTTATTTCAGTCAATTATAGAGTGGGTTATTCAAGGGTGAGCTGCTCTGGCTGACAAAGTCTTAGCTCATATGTCGGCAGCAGGAACACTGTCTCCTCTGCTCGCTTGCTTCTTAGTTATCTCGAAATACACCACTGGTCGATATCTTGGACCCGGAGTCTGCTGTCAGCCTTCAGGATCAAGCAAAACTCAGACCAGGTGCTGCTATAACAACTTCAGTACCACGGTCCCTGAAACAAGAAGGTGGTACCTCCTTCTTCATAACTAATATATAATCTATTTCCAACTGAAGTACAGGACATTACAAACACAGAGTTCAGCGCTGTAGGCCAACTTCTAGCTTCTCATGTGACAATATACATCAGTATCCTCTCCCTAATGGTTACAACGCCTCTGCAATTCTAGCGTTAATTCCTTCTATACAATAGGATAGGTGTCATGTTACTAATTGGCAATCCAATATATTTGTATGTAGTTATACTCCTCTTGGGCAAGCCTTTACATGGTGGAGCAATATCTAGGTCTTGCCTCATGTTTGCTACTGAACGACATACACACACAGACACAATTTATCATTTCACATTCAATTTTCATATAATCTATATATAAGAAATATGTCTAGCTTACCACAATTCAATGGAAATATTTAAACACGTAACGTTGTCTGGCGATGAATTCTGGCACAATTTTGATCTGCCTTATCCCAGGCTTTTTCCTTTATTAGAAAAGAATTCGCTTGCTCACAACGCACTTGATTCTCACAAAATGTATTTTCAAAACTGGCGATGAACTGACGCTTCTAGTTGAGTATATCTAAGGTTCTACCCAATGAGACCATGTTTACAATAGCCTTTGAAAAAATTTACCCATCCTACCGTTTCCATTAACAACCAAAAATAGTATTTGCAGTTCGACTAATAAGGTTTCGCCTTACATATTACTACAGCCAATCAAATCGTATCTAACTTGTTGGCCTCATTTCCCTAAAGCAGTGTTTTTCAAACATGCATTTAAAAAAAATATAAGCAGAAATGATCTTGTACTGTCAGACAACCCCACTATAGTATTTTGGCTATAATTTGTTAATTAATAGACTATTTGCGTAACACATAACACATTCTTTGTCAGCAAGTCCTAAGATACACGAATATATAAGTTTAATGGGGTTAAGTGGCTTCGTTCAAAATATGTATTTTTCGAAGATAGTCGTGTATTTGTTTTTACCACCCGTTCACTTCCATATCATAGGATGTCTTCTGTACTGTCAGACTAATGTCAGGAGCTTAGACTTAAATCAGTAGAATGTCAGGTTTCCTGATAAGAGCTATGATTGAGTCATGACCTTTTGTTAACTCTTTAGTTTTTTAACACTGTTTATTTGAAAAAAAATCAGGCCTTCGTGCGTTTTGCGTGTGATTGGCGTTCACTTTTTAATCGCGAGACGACGTAGTACTAATTGCTTCGCTCCGTCTATCCGTTCTCGTCTCTGCTTATTCCGTCTGTCTTTCTAGGCTAACATTTTGTGTATAATGACATTAATGGTAGTATTGTATCTAGGTCATTATGCCGATTGCCTATCAAGGTCGTCTAAGAAATATAGTACTAGTTTTATTTTTAGAAACTACTGTGATTCGCGGGTAATATTTACTATCGTCCGTGGCCGCGTTACAGTTCATGCATACAAGTAGAAAAAGGGGTTTTCTTGTTCAGCCATTATGGCGTTCCACAACACAGGCGTACGCTATTGGGAAAGCACTGGTCTTTCACCATTCTTCTTTCTTTCTTATATTTGCTTTCTATTTATGTTCTAATTTATATATGGGTGTTAGAATTTTCACTACAATAACTTAAAGGCAGAGCTATTTAAGACAGACCCTGAGCTAGCAGCAGAACTACTAGAACCACTATTTGCACAAGTCTGTAAAACGGGGACAACACCATCAGAGTGAAACATAGGAATAATTGTCAAATTGCCCAAGAAGGGAGATCTTGCAGACTGCAATAATTGGAGAGGAATCACTCTTCTCTCAGTTCCAAGGAAAATACTAGGCAGGATAATTATACAGAGAATTTCAAAAGCAGTAGATCAAAAACTAAGGAAAGAACAAGCAGGATTTAGAAAGAACAGAAGATGTGTAGATCATATATTCACTCTCAGGAACATTATAGAGCAATGCTCAGAATGGCAAAGAGAGTTGTACATTAATTTCGTTGATTTTGAAAAGGCTTTTGACAGCATACATAGGGACAGTTTATGGAAAATACTGAAAGCTTATGGATTTCCAAGCTGCATAGTGTCAATCATAAAAAGCCTCTATGCCAACTTTACGTGTAGCGTTGGGCAGAGCAACCTAACCTTTGATGTGAAGACAGGAGTACGACAGGGATGCCCTTATCAACCACTCTATTTTTAACAGTCATAGACTGGGTGATGCGCCAGACAACAGAGGGCAGTCCAAGAGAAATAAGATGGACTACATTTTCTACATTGGAAGATCTGGAATATGCAGATGACATTGCACTACTAGCACATTCACATCAACACATCCAAGTAAAAACGGATAGACTTAATAAGTTTAGCCAGCAGGTGGGCTTTGTGGTGAAGTGGGATGTTATAAATATTTATAGGGGACTTAGTGTATTGACTGAGATCAGCTGTGAAGGTATATATATATATATCTAATAAGAGTAGTGTATTATATATATAACCTTACTTGCTGCCACATATGTATACCTCAGTCAGAATTATTCTGGAATAGTGTGATGACTACGTTATATGTCTAGGGTATGTGTATGATGAAGTGTAAGTCAAAACAACAACAGACAGATAAACAATTTAATTTATTCCACCACACTTGACAACACTGTGACACTCACATACATAAACACTCTATGAGGATATCTTAAAGGAGTCACTGATAACTTTTCAAATAACAATATGTATTCATTGCTGTCATGAATGAATATGTGTCCTGATTCAACTACAAAGGGAACCAGGAATCACAATCAATTTAAATTACCAGTTATATGTACAGAATTTCTCAATATGAATCTTGTAGTGACATGTATTTTTAATAGTATCCTATGTGTGTCAGTGGTGTAGTAGTAATATGAGGTAATACTGGTTTTGTTTTGTTCAAGCTCCGTTGGTATTTGTCATCATGACTTCAATAGTTTGTCTTTATGGGAACTAGTATTGGAGATGTTCTCAGTTCCTGATATTAAAACAATTTACTTCCCCTCTTAAGTTTATGTTACAATGTTATTTTAAGATGGGGGTACATAATTTTGAGCTCAGCTGGCCACATCAGCTTATCTTGCGTGATGGCGGCAGGAAAAGACTCCTCTGCTCGATTTCTCCCCTGTGCTCTGGAGACACCTCACTGATAGCTAAATGGACCAAGGAGTATGCTGTCCGACTCTGGATTCAGCAAAGCTCTGACCAGGTGCTGCTCAATACCATCAAGACCACGGTCCCTGAAATTAAGAAGGATGTACCTTCTACTTCACAACTAATTGATACTCTAGTTCTACACTGAGCACAATACATCACAAACATTGGGTTCAGAGCGTTAGGCCAACTGTCAGCTTCATCTGAAATACTTTATACCAGTATTAACCTCCTTAATGGTTACTACGCCTCTGCAATTCCAGCATTATTTCTTTCTAGTCAATCATCTAGGTGTCAGTGTACTGTTTGGCCATTCCATGCCGTTTTACTTTCCTCCGACACCTTCTGTTCAGGCTGGAGCATTATAGGCTTTACATCATGTTTGCTACTGAACTACACATATATACAGGCATAAATTAACAATTCACATTCAATTTTCATTAAAAGATACTGAATGTTTCAAGCTTACCACAATTCATGGAAATAAACACAGATACGTTGACTAGCAATGAATTCTGGCACAAATACTGGCACAAATTCCCATCTGCTTATGTTTCAGGCTTTTATTTAGCAAAAATATGAGCTGGCTTCAACGCACTGTTGCTTTATCAAGCTTATTTGAACTAGTGGTCTCGAACTAACGCTCCTAAGTGATTATATCAGCGAGTCTGGCCAATGGAGCCACGTTTCGACAAGTGTTTGAAAAAATTTTACCTTCCTACGTCTCCCCTAACAACCAAAGATAGTATTTATAGTCCGACCAATCGTGTTTAGTCTTATATTTGTTGCGCTCCAATCAATTTGGAGTTTACATGGTAGGCTATTTCCGTACGTAAGGTTTTGTTCAAACACGTTATAAAAAAATTTTATGAGCAGAAATGATTTCATGCTGTCAGGCATCCCCACTATTTTATTTTGGTTATAATTTGTTAATTCCTAGACTATTTGCGTAACGTTTTACATATTCTTTGTCAGCAAGCCCTAAGGAACCCAAATATACAAATTTAAAAGAGCTAAGTGGCTGCGTTCAAAATATGCCATTTCTTCTACCTCCTGTTTCGAAGATGTGCTGTCTGGGTACTGTAATGTTTTCAAACGTAAACCCATCTAATGTTATCTTTTCTAATAAGCGTTTTTCAGGATTTTAAAACCTAACTCTGGGAAGGTTAGTGTTTTTATCACTGTCCGTCCGAAAATGTTAGTGCATGTGGCCTTACACGCGTGATAGTAGTAATTGTGTATCGCGTTACGCTTGTCGGGGTGGCATTAATAGCGAGACGCGTGTTTAATTTTGCATGCGTTCGGCTTTCTGCCTCTCCCTTCTCTCTATCCTGCTTTATCTGTCTTTTAGTTACGCTGTGTATGGGATGAATGAAATATTAAATTTAGGTCATTGTTTCAGCTTGCGTATCTCAAGTTTAGTACACGTTTCATTGAAGAAAGCGGGTAATAATATAGTAGGCTTTTACTATCAACGTGAAAGCGTTACAATTAGCAGACGAAGCAGAAAACAAGGGGAATTTCGAGTACAGTTATTGTGACAGCACTGTTCTTTTACCATTTTTCTTTTCGTTATTAAATGTATTTGTTAGGCTTTATATTTACCTGATAATTTATATATGTGGATTAGAATATTTCACGACAGGCTTGAACATCAATTTAAAGAAGTCAGAGGTCATGACGCTCAATGTGAGCAACCATGAGCCCATATCAGTCAGGAATCAGCAACTGATACAGACAGACACCTTCACATACCTAGGATGCATAGTAACACCAGATGGCGGGGCAGGCAAAGACATCAACATCAGAATGAATAAGGCAAAAACAGTCTTTTTTAGCCTAAACAACTTCTGGAAGTCCTCTCAATACAGAACAAGCACAAAATTAAGATTATATCAGAGCTGTGTGCATTCTGTGCTTCTCGAAGGTGCGGAATGCTGGAGAGTTACAGAAAAGGAAATGTCAAAATTGTCCTCTTTTCACACAACATGCCTAAGAAAAATTCACTGGCCGAATACCATCACCAACAAAGATCTGCTTACTCGGAGCAAGCAAGAGGACATGCACACCATTATAGCTGGCAGACGCTGGAGCTGGGTTGGCCATGTCCTCAGAAGAGACCCCGATGTCTTTACGAGAACAGCTATGCTTTGGACCCCTGAAGGAAAACGAAAGAGAGGCCGACCAAAAACAACCTGGCTGAGGACTGTGGAGGCTGAGATGCAAAGAATGAACCAGAGTTGGGGCACTGTACGAAGGATGGCCGCCGACCGAGCAAAGTGTAATCAATTTGTTGATTCCAAACAAGACGCCACTAGGCGTGATCGCCACTGACTGCTTTGACGGTCGGCGGCTAAGGATCAAAGAAGAAGATTACTCCTACTTCACTCATGTAGTCTAGCCAGTCAGCCAAGACTGTTGCCCGGGATGTGGCCACCGCCGTACACAAGAGGTATTCGTGGAGCCATACATGAGCTAGATAAAGAGAGGGGAGGCAAATAGGATCTTGACTATCCATTAACGTTATGGCTGTCTCTCACCGTGAGGTACTACCTCTCTCTTTATTCTACATCACAAGCTGTTACATAACGTAAACAACTTTTCTCTGCACAAACAGAACTCTATGTTGGTTCAAAATCCCGTAAAGTGATCAAGGTAATTAGTAAGGGAGTGACAACCGCGACAAAATATGATAAGAAAAAATTGAACTATAAAAACGTAAACAAGGAATACTGGAGGAAACTGCACGTAATGAGTGTGATAGATTATACTGCCGGAGTGCAGAGAAGACCAACAATAAAAACGAACGTATTCCGTGACATGAACCGAAGTTGAATGATTTATTTTCCTTATGACTACCCAACAGCAAAGAGAGATGCTGCTCTGTAGAACCAACCAGAAATCCATTTGCTCTCAGATCAACATAGGTTTGAAAAGAAATGTATAACTAAAGAATCAAAACAATTCAAGCCAGTTAAAGGTTATAACAATTATCTGATATCTCAGCTGAGATATGATCAGTCGTCCAAGAGGGAGTTGTCAACTAATGCAGTTTGTAGACTTTGAGGTTATAGATCACAAAATATATTTTGTTCCGTCATTATTTATGAAAGAGCGTGTCTCATTCGTACTTTTTGTGAGTGCCAGCCCTTATAACATATCTATTTTTTTGCTTACCCCACAATGTGACCTATTTCAGAAGTCGGCCTTTCGTTTTTTTTTTTTGTTTTTTTCGTTTGGTTTTTAAGCGCGCCGATACCAGCTCCCGCCATTTTCGAGTTAGCAGGTGGTGAACGTAACCAAACAACATTCAAAGTAAACATTCCAAACATTTATGAAAGTCTGTAACTTATTTATGTTTGTTGTCGTAGTTCTCCGTGTCTCAGAGCATCATGGGTAGTTACCAGGGGACTTTGACGTGACACACAATGAATAGTGCCCCCTCAGACATGTCGTAAAAGGTGACTAATATCAGGTTGTGTTCAGAGCCGGCCTTACGATGGGGCGACCGTGGCGGTCGATCTTGGGTGCTAAGGGCAAGGGGCACTGGAGCCGGGGAAAAAAATACAATTGTTGTGTCAAGCCGCTCGACTTTTCGCAGGCTGTTACACAAATCGTCCAGATCAAAGCACGCCATTTAAGTTTGTTGTAAAAAAATATTATGGGTGTGGGAGGGGGAGAAACTACCATGAAATGCTATTTTCGTTATTAATCATACGATTTTAGTGAAATTGCATAGACTGAAACTAAATTAATTACAGACATGCATAATGAACAGTTTGATGGCACTGCATAATGGTTGCCATAGAAACGGCGGTAGAATTGGATTACATTGTTCTATTTCAAACTGCAAAGGCTTTTTTTTATTTATTAAGCAATCAATACCAAATTTAAACATAATGTTTATCATTACGTTTTAAAACTTTTGTCGGATTGAATGTTTCGATACCTTAAGTAGATCCCTGAGATATAGAACTTTAAAGTTTGTATGTAAAAAAATTACATTTTTTAAAATGAGAATTTTACAAAATTATTTGCAGTAAATCAAATGTTTGATAAGATATGAAAAATCAGATGCGACAAAAGTTTTATTATCCAATGGAAAGTATCTGTAACAAATCTTTTATTGATTGACTAAAAATGTGCAACTTATAAATAGAAAAAAAAAACAAGTAACAAAAAACAAGGTTCTGAGAAAATCTAGTTTCTCTTCACAGAAAAAGCACAATTTCTGAAGAAAATATTATTAAGAAAATCAAAATATTCTAACTAAGAATGTGTTGTGACAAATGATTTTCACATATTTAGATTGAGGAGAATATCAACTATCTGATTATTTTCAATGTTTTTGCTGTTTCGATTTGAAATGTGTTGTTTTTCCATCCCTTACAACCAAAGTGTAACAACTTTTCAACATTTTTTTTCTAGTTGTTATAGTGTTGTTTATCCTGCAAGCAGTGACTATTTAAAACATCTGCAATTTTTCCACTTAATTTTAAGTAAAGTTTAACATTTGCGAGTATATTTGTGGGGGAAGTGATGAATGTCTAATCACTCGCCACGAGTGCTGAATGCTCTAAGACCGGCCCTGATTGTGCAGAAGGTTGGCAACTCCATCATCTACAACAGATTGTTACAGAGACAACATTTTCAAGAGCATGTGATAGCTTGGAGCAAGCTTCCTACCAAGGGGATCCAGCGACAGGTGGTCCTAAGCTCCGTAAGGAGCGAGAAGGAACATATTGAATGATAATGTACCAGACCCGTACAGAAGTCATTTGTCAACCGTGGTTACGTTATTGAGGTTCTGCTATCTGGTAGCGTCATTCTCCAGTCTACCCAGCTGTAAACGGGTACATGCTTCTGCTCTTAAGTTCAGGGGAAGGCAAAGACAGTCAGCAAGGGAACTGGTCACCTCACCTCATTAAAAAACACCTGGTATGGGGCAGTCTCCGACACTGTACTCCACTACGGCAGTCTCCGACACTGTACTCCACTACGGCAGTCTCCGACACTGTACTCCACTACGGCAGTCCCCGACACTGTGCTCCACTATGGAAGTCCCCGACACTGTACTCCACTACGGCAGTCCCCGACACTGTACTCCACTACGACAGTCCCCGACACTGTACTCCACTACGGCAGTCTCCGACACTGTACTCCACTACGGCAGTCTCCGACACTGTACTCCACTACGACAGTCCCCAACACTGTACTCCACTACGGCAGTCCCCGACACTGTACTCCACTACGGCAGCCTCCAACACTGTACTCCACTACGGCAGTCTCCAACACTGTACTCCACTACGGCAGTCTCCAACACTGTACTCCACTACGGCAGTATAGATGTGTAACTGTACTTTTCTCTTGTTGAGGTGATCACTGGCCCAAGACAGTATACATGTTGTTAGGTGTGTAGTGCGAGCGTATGATGAACTGAGTGTGGGTGCGAATGAAGGCGCGAATGTGTTTAGGCTCGTATGTAGGTAGACCCTGCAACCCATACACTCACATGCAGTAGTCAAGGATGCTTGGACACTGCAGACACGTTTCAAAACATTTATTGACGAGAACACACATGGTATCAACAGGAACAGTCATTGTAAACAAGGTTATGCTGACCGGAAATCGATAGGTATACATTAGGCATTCAGCAAGCTGGTAAACATTTGAATATTCGTGCATGGTCAATACAATGTTCTTCAATAAGGACAGTTCGTGGCGTTGCCCTGGGATCACTGACTAAACGCGTCAGATACCTTAATCACTTTGACACATAGGTGCAACTTGGCATTCCCCGCCAATTGCACATTATCAGGCTGTAGTATAATAGCCGAAAAACACAGGCCTCGTTCTGACGTCGGCTGTGTACTTCTGATAAGCAGGTTACCATCAACCCTGCAGTAATGCTTATTGTAGACATAAATTCCGCCAATCTGCGGTTCCCACAATATATCTTCGTCACTGGATTTCTGGACAAAATAAAGACTAATAGTCTTGGATGGCTACCTCGAGCACAAAATATAAGTTCTGAAATGGAGGACCGGTGAGCTGCAGTTCACAGACTAGGCAATCTTCTAACATGTTCTGCTACCGAAAGCATAGTAATGGAAAAAGTCGGTATTACCTGTAACCGAGTCCACAGAACTTAACAAGGAACTCTGCTGTCATTCCAACGCACAGAGATTCACTGGGGAAAACTGCCAGTGCAGTCACTTCGAAGATTCTCCCCGAAAAACACAATGGACTCTCGTCCCTTCAGAAACCAGGACACTCCCCGGCTTGCCGGAAGTCTAACTCAACTCCCGCTTAAAAAACCTGCCCATGGGCATACGCCCGAACTGTCTACCTTTGACCCTAAAGGTCAAACACAATGAATGAATCAACAAGGGAAGACAACCCCTAATCAACCTGACATCGCAGGTAAAGACACAATTATTCTTATGATAAAAACATAAGCAAATAACTTGACAGATGACTCCGTCAAAAATGACAGCAACAATATGTTATGCCATCGCCATCACAGTAGGACTGCATTGACATTGGAGCTCTGTAATTCGGACTTATGTCTTAAAAACTTGATTACTTTTTTTTTCTTATCTATAGCGTTGGCGTCTGTGGCCTAATGGATATGAACGCAGTTTCATAATCCAGATATACCAGGTTCGAAACCTGCTAGAGGCGGTTTCGTAGCAGATCGCTTTGTGTGGATTTTTAACCGTTCAGAAAGCAATGGCAAACTACTGAATGAAAAAAAATTGCGTAGAAAAATCACAAACAGCCAATAAAAGCTGGGGTTGATTGCCACGTCCTGTAAAGGATAATCAACCAACTTATCTATAGCTCCGCGCTTTTCTGCGAAATGGCTCCCCTCGTCCTGCAGTGATTGACATTGAGAAGGCGGAGCTTAGAGGGTTTCCCGCGCAAGGTCTCGCGACACTGCGGAGGAAAAAATTTCTCATCTTGTTTATTTTTCTTCTTTCTGAACACAACAAGCTCAACCGAAGAGAACAAGTGGTAATCTTCAGACTCCGCACTGGCCACAACAGATTGAGATACCATCTATTCAACAAGCTAAAGATAGGAACTACCGATCAGTGTAACTGAGGCACTGACAAAATGACTGCTATACATCTGCTTCAAAGAAGCCCAACATACGCGGAACAAAGAAAGTGCGTATGGTCGACACCAGTACCATTCGTGAAAAAAACTCTACGGAGATTCAAATGGCCTCAAACTGACTACTGCTTTCTTTGAAAACATTCAAGCAGACGTCTGAGAGTGTACAAAGAAGAAGTAGACTAATGCAGACTTTACAAACACCACGGTTAAAAAGGACGAACTGTATTTGCTTCATGATGAAGTCTTGAAAGGCTAGTCCCAGAAAGTCCTAAAGTTCACATGCGTGAACCAGAGTGCACCATCAAGACAAGAGACAGAAGACGTTAGAGATATATTGTAGCCGACCTTTGTTGTAGAGATGGCAGCTGATAATGATGATGATGATGATAATGATGATGATGTGTCGCAAAAATGACTACCAGCAGCAAGCTACACGTATTTGTGTGGGGGTACTGGGTTGGCCTTCTGACTAGTCACAATTGACTACCACAACCAGGCCAAGGCTCTGTTCGATGTTTCGTTGGATCGACTCCCCGGTAGGTCTATCACTCTGTAAATTTAAAGCTGACCCTAACATCCCTAGTGTGCCGATGGTCAAGAAAATACGGGCCTAACACCATATTCACAATATACCTCAATGGGCGTGTAACGTACATGTTCACAGAAAAGACTAGCATAACATTTACACTATAGTCCGTTCGGAAATTCGTGCCCATAGAAAGCGTCAATTTTCTCCAAAACTGTTTGTTGTATGGACATGAATTTTTGCATGCAGTCTTATATTTTCCATGCAGTTATTAATATATTTTTTTCCCTTACAAAACTCATGTCGGGTTCGAATTTTCTTCTTTACGTTATATAAAAAAACTCTTACTGTTGTCTGGGTTAATTTTTAGTAGTTTTACAGCAAAGTTACAAGATCCGTTCAAAAATATTGTTTTTTTTTGTTTGAATTAGTTACTCGCGACTGTGTACAATAGGTGCGCACTCGTGCGGACATGTAGTCACTACACTAATTCAAACAAAAACAAATATTTTTGAACGGATCTTGTAACTTTCCTGTAAAACTCAGAAAAATTAAACCAGACAACGATAAGAGTTTTCTATATAACGTAAAGAAGAAAATTCGAACATGACATGAGTTTTGTAAGGGCAAAAAATATATTAATAACTGCATGGAAAATCTAAGACTGCAAGCAAAAATTCATGTCCATACAACAAA